>CAUYQV010073645.1:0-71746 GCA_963574575.1 Galagoides demidoff | reverse complement strand
CCGAGTTTTTCCCAGGAAGGATCTTCCAGATCCATGGCTTTCCCAGCCCACAGGAAGGCCTCGGCAGCAAATGTGTGACCCGTAGAAGGGTCAGTTCTTATTTTTAGCCTGAAAAGGAAAGAGGTGCAGTGACTGGTCAGTACAAGTACAATAGGACAGTTATAATAGTACAAGACACAGTTAGCTGTGTCTTGGGGACCAGAATAGCTGTCACCATGACCAGCCACTCCTGCCTTTATGGGAGGCCATGATGGCACAAGCAGTCTGCAGACAGTGTGGGAGAACTGTTTGGTGTGTAGTGCCAATGGTGCCCACAGTGCCCACAGGGCCAGGCTGGCCATTGGCACTAGAGTGTCCATCTCCCTGGCTGAAGTGACTTGGCCATGCCAGGGGGTGAGTGGCCACCACACAGGACTGGCAGCCCTCACCCCCCTCAGGGTGCCCTGTGTGCCCCTCTGAGGGCAGTGAGCTGAGGACAATCATATTTCCTTTATTTCCCAGCAGCAGGTAATGTTGTTTCAGCCTCCACACCAAACTGAACGCCTGCTTCATGGCCAAGGGCCTTATCTTTATTCCTTTCTTATTCAAATGTTCACATTTCCCAAGGCTTTTCCTTCAGGTTCTCCTTTCCATTCACCCAGAGAAACATCTCTGAATCCAAGCTGGAAATCCCAGCCCCGGGAAATCCACTGTGGGAACTTGACCTGGAAATGTACAGAGCCAGGAAGAAAACCAAGCCAACTCCAGTGGTTTGCCAAACTGACCCCTGCCCTCCCCCAGGAAGAAGCAGAGGAATGAGAAGGCTCCTTGGCCCCCTGCCCTGCCTATGGGAGCCTCTTCAGTGCCTCCTCAGGAGGCCAGTGGATGCTGGGAGGTACCTGAGCGGCGCTTCCGTCACCACTGAGGACATCTTCTCTTCTAGCCCCCTCCTGCCCAGCCCTGCCCTCACCTGGTAGGCAGCTTGTCTCATGAACTGCTTGGCGGGCTGCTTCCAGATGGCAGGCACCGTGATGACCCATCTGACATCCGAGTTCTCGAACTCTGAACCAGCCTGGTCACTCAGCTCCTAAAGCCCAAGAAAGAAAATAAACATGTAGGTCAAGTGGTGGAGCTGATCCCCAAGGGCACGTCTCCTGTGGCTTCGCTGGGAATCCAGGCTTCCCACCACAAACTCTTGAGGGTCAATTCCATAGCTGCCTGAACTTGCCAGTGTCAGCTCTGGGGACACAAGGAGATTAACAGGCTGACATTTTCTTGTTTGTTTGTTTCCTAATGGAAAACTATTGTTTCAAATTGTTATCTTGAGTCTGGCCCACCCTCTCACTGAACTAACTTCCTCTTTGATCAATAAACTTTCTTTTATTGCCTTTTAAAATTTTTATAAAAATTTTATTTTGTGGTCAATACGCACATGCCATACAATTTACCATCTTAATCATTTTTACATGTACAGTTCAGTAGTGTTAAGTACACCTGATAACACATTTTAAAAGAACACCTCTGCTTTGGGTCAACGTGAAGCAGCCATTTTATCATAATATTTTTATTTCCGGTGCACTGGGCTTTGCAACGCAGATGAGTGGTGCGAAGGGACGGATTCTAAGCAGGACACTGATGGCCAGACAGGCAATTTTAGACTCTTCAAAAGGAAACAGACTCAAAACAGGAATGACGAGCTCCCCTAGGCGGTGTGTTCAGGGGACAGGGAACAGCTCGGAAGGGAAAGGCGCTGGCATTAATGATCTGTCTCACGTGTCAGGCTCTGTCACTTGCTTCCCTGATGAACCACACACAGCTTCATTCCACGACCACCGAGATGGTCCCTCTGGAGGATATTCTGCCGAAGCTTACTCTGGTCAAGCTCACAATAGCTCCTGCCTCTGAACCCACTGGCCCCTCAAATACCAGTCAGCCCTTGTGAGGGGCCAGTCCCTATATGTCCCCTCCAACAGCTCTCTCTCTTGCCCTGCTGGGAGGAGATGGAAGGTGCTAGCAGGTCCCCGCAGCCTCTGTGGCTGAGCTGAGGAATTCACAAACAACCACCCGTGCCCCTGCTTGACCCTCCAGGGCGTCCCTCCACCTCCTCCCTCCTCTCCTGAGATGGCTGAGTGCTCCTCTCCTGCTGGCAAACTTGAAACACGTGTCCTTGTCAGGGACTTTCTCAAGTCCTAAATTTTCCCGAGTACCCACAGCTCCTCCTCTCAGGGCCCGTGAGGGCTCTGCCTCCTCGGCCCTTCTCCTGCCACAGACTCGCCTCAGCGCCTTCAGAGATACTCTCTCATGGCCTCCTGGGCCACCAGCCGCTGGCCCATCCCCCCACAACATTTGACCCTTGGTCCTCAGCTGACACAGGTCCACCTCAGCGTGCTCCTCCCGTCTACTTCTCCCCTGCCTGGAACGACCTTCCCCATCTCAGGGGTCTCACAGTGCTCTTGCCTTTGGCTGGTGGGGTCGCCTTGAACACATCCAAGCCCCTGCCCACCCCTGGGCTGCGCCCTTCCCCTTTCTGGTGGCACGATGCTTTTCCAGAACCACTTCTTCCCTCCCAGCCACTCTTTCTTCTTGGTAGTCAGGACTGTCCTTCACAGTCCCCAAATGACCCCCTGGTCCTGACTCTTGAGCCTCCCTCTCACCCTTCAGACACACCTTGAGGACCTGAGCCTGGGGGCTGCACGTGGCTCTTCTCCACCTGGAAGGCTCCCAGGACCTCCGGGGTCCCTCACTCTATACTGTGTGTCAGAAACATTCCCCCATGCAACAGTGTTGGCCAAATGGGAGGTGTTTATGTCACAACGCTCTGCCCTCGTGAATGGGTTGATGCTGCTCTAAAAGGGCTCGTAGACGTGAACACCCGTCTTTTACTCTCCCCCCTCTGAGGAACATGTTCCCTCCCCACCTCCCCAGAGGTGCAGCATTCAAGGCTCCAACTACAGAGCCCTCACCAGACACCAAACCCACTGGCACCTTGATCTTGGACTTGCCAGCTCCAGAACTGTGAGACATAAAAGACTATGCTTTACAAATTACGCTGTCGGTGGTCTTCCCTCACAGCAGCACAGACAGACTATGGCATGCAGGTACTTCCCGGCACCACGTCATTCCCCTACTGGAAAGCCTGTGATGGCTCCTGTGACCAGAGAAGTTGCGCCTTGTCTTGGCATTTAGGGCTCTGCACGATCTCGTCCTGAGCTGGGTGTTCCAGCTTTACCCCCCGCCTGCCCTTCTTCCACCACCGCTGCTCTCCTCCCACAGCTGTTTGCTGTGTATTCTCTCCCCGGAGCTGATCTTGTGCTATTCCACCAGATTGAAATACCCCTTCCAGATGCTGCCTGTGGGTCCCCAAGCCCCATTCACCCCTGGACAGAACCTCTCCCTCCACCAATGCCCACAGTCCCCCTCACCCTGGCCCTGACCACGCACTCCTGTATACTGAGCTGGTTTCTACACGGCTACACTCATTTGGGACCTGGCACATAAAAGATACTCGAAAAACAAAAAAAGGTACTCGAATGGATAAAAGTAGTCAGGTTCTATTTCCAGAATTCACTAAATTTCTCCTAGCGATCACATAATACCAAATGCTTCTCAAGCTCCATTCTTCCTGGAGAAAGCTCAGTTTGTCATCTGATTGCCACCCACTTGTCACCGTGCCTGTGGGAGGCAACACTGAGTGGACAGCCAGATTCCACTTTGAAATCAGCAGTTTTTGGCATTCTGGGCCATCATGATCACAAAACTTCGCAAGGACGATTCAAGGGGGTTCACACTACCAGCTCTTCCCCAGGGTCTGCTGGGGCACAGAAGAGGAGGAGGGGGAGATATAGCAGCTGCCATTTGCCAAGTGCTTACTGGGTGAGGGGGCCCTGCATGTCCAATATTACCCTTACTACCCAACAACCCACACGGTACAGTCACCCACCTCATTCTACAGGTTAGGAAAGGGGAGCTGGCAGAGAGTAAGTACCTTGCCTGACACTGTACAGCTGTGAAGTATGTTTCCTGGGTTTTTTTTTTTTTTACTGTGATATAATTCACATATCATCAAATTCACCCTTTAAAGTATACAATTCAGTGGGTTTTAGTGTACTCACAAGATTGTGCAACCAACCTCACTATCTACTTTTTTCACCCCCAAAAGAAACCCACACCCATTAGCAGTCACCCCTCTCACTCCCCGAAATCCCTGGCAACCCCCACCCTGTTTTCTGTCTCTGAGGCTTCTCCTGTTCTGAACATTTCACACAAATGGAGTCATACAAATGTAGCTTTGTGTACCTGGCTTCTTTTACTTCCCGTGGCATTTTCAAGGTTTATCCAGTAGTACCCATCGGAGTTCCAGTCCTTGTTACAGCTGACAGACCACATTGTGTCTGTCCCTTCATCCACTGATGGACATGTGGGTGACTTCTGCTTTTTAGTCAGTATGAATAATGCTGCCACGCACACTACCTGTGTTTGTGTGGACTTGCTTTCATTTCTCTTGGGCGTATACCTAGGAGTGGAATTCCTGGGTCTTATGGTCACCCTGTGCTTACCTTCCTGAAAAATTGCCAAACTGTTTTCCAAAGCAGCTGTACCATCTCCCCCTCCCACCAGGAGCAAGTGAGGGCCTGTCCTGCCCTCTGATGACTAGCCCAGGCTCTCCCTCTAGCCGGCAGGTGCAGCAACCCCAGAGATGGGGCTGGCACAGGCACACAGCCCAGCACCTGGCTGACCGGCCTCAGCCATCAGTCCTACCTTCAGCGCCTGCTCCTTAAAGTACTGCAGGGCATAAGCAAAGATTTCCAGGGCTTTGACTTTCTTGCCGTTTGCTGCTGTCAGGTCTGTGTCCATGGTGAGGTCCTGGCAGGGGGGAGAGGAACAAAACAGTAAGAGAAGATGCGAGAGGAACATGTCTTGGGACTCTGAGGACAGCTACTTGGAGACCGAGAGAATCCGATGAGCTGTATCTGTGTTTCCCCATGTTTGAGGGAGCAGGTTAGGACAGTGAATGCCCCAGAATGGGGCCTGGCAGCACTGTCACCTTACTGTGTAGGAGGCTCTGGCTGTTCCCTCCAGGCCCCACCTTCACTGCTCCCTCCTTCCCTCCCCCCTCTTCTGGATCTTCCATGAGCAAAGGTTTCGGGGGAACACAGGTGAGGAAGAGAAAACAGGCAGCAGACCCCATTACCACTGCGATGTGCACACTATTTCCACATTTGGACACACGTAGTCACTCCCCCCGACGGAGGCCTGAATGGTGCCAACTCACCACCATGCGTGATGCTAAACAAACATGAAGCTCTCATTCCCAACCAAGTCACCGAAATAGAAGAGCTCCTATTTTAAGGCTTGCTCTGTCTAATCCCCTGGGAGCCCAGCATCACTGCCTTCCTTTCTCTGCTAGAAGCTACAACAGCTGCTGAATGTGGTCCTTAGACAGAGGGTGCTCTACAGAGCCCAGATGCTGGGATGGACAGAGGTCATTTAAGAATTGATAAGAAAAGGCCCTGTGGGGTAGGGACAGGCAGAGAGCAAAAATCAGAAGGAAACCCCAAGTCTCCCAAACCACAAGCTTATACACTGCCAGGGGAAGCAACAATCAGTGTGGCCTCCAGATTGATCCAGGCTGAGTGGTTATGCTTTGCCTTTGAGGGAGAAGGAGCATCCAGTCACTAAACCACTGGCCATGTGGCGTCCTGGCCTAGCTGCACCTGCTCATCCCTCCCAGCCAGACACCTCCTGCTCCAGGGGCTCAGCAAAGATCTCTCAGCTCAGCAGCAGCTCCCAGGCCCAGAAAGGTGACCAAGCACCAGGAAGCCGTAGCTCTGACTATTAAGAATTAAATTGAAAAACTTCCTGTGCTTCCCCGTGCAACCCTGATTCTCACACTGAATCCTGTCAGGTGAGACAGGAACAGTTCTGGTCTAGCAAAGGCTGTTCTGCCTCAGAGCAGGACAATCACAGCACCAGCACAGAGACAGAGTCTGGTTGCTGAGTTCCCCATTAACATTTGTTTTGTCATCTGCAAACACTTAGCAGACAAAGCAATTATAATAAGAGCTAGCACTTGCCTAGAGCTTAACTGTGCAGCAGGATGGCTCTGAGACCTCTGTGCATTTTGATTCCTTTACACCTTACTGTCCCCATGAAGAAGGCACTGTCCTTGTCTCCACTTAATAGAGACATAAAACAAGGCACAGAGAGGTTAAATAACTTGGGTTAAGTTTTTCAAAGTTACCAGAGGCCACCTGGCCTGAGGGTCTGTGGTCTTAAAGGTTATGACCATCCTGCCTTTCTAAGCTCTGAGACTTTAGGGAAATTTATGGGATAAAATGCTTAAATTGAAAAACTTCTATCCTATTCCCCAAGCTTTTCTATAAAGCTCAGGGTAGGGGATGCCGATTTGACTTAGCCATCTTACAGAACGCTGGTTTGCTGGGAGCAGCACTTCCTCTTTTGGGGCATTTGATGTCCTGAGCTCCTCCTCCCCTTGTGGAGGGTTGACGTGCCAGTTGTTAATGGCTGTTATTATACTTCCAAACTGGTTAGTTAATAACCACTGCCCCTAGGACCTCCAAATACCCTCAGCCCCCCACATGGCTCCCTCAGGATCCCCAGAGCTCCCAACAACTAGCAACTGAAGCAGGAACTCCCAGCACCCTATGCCCCTTCAGTGAGGGTCCACTGATTGGTCAGCCTCCAATATAAGCAAGTCATTAAATATCCTAAATTTCTATCTCCCTGCCCACATGTATGTCAGAAAGCAGTGCCTATTCTACAGAAGGGCTCTGTGCTCCAGGTTCTTCCTAAAATCAAGGTAAATGAAATTGGTTTCCACTTGGGAGAAACCTGAGGGCCCCTTAGGTTGGAAGACACTTCTCCCGCCGCAAGGCTGGAGGAACCCTGGCCCTCCACTGCCCAGGACTTGGGGCCAGGGGAGAGGTTCACTCACCCCGGTGGTGTGCAGCTTCATCTTGAACTTCTCCAGGTACAGCCACTGTTTGGCCTCGTTGGGGTCCAGGTCGTGGTAAAAGTCCCTGGCGGCATACCCAAAGCTGTGGAACTTCCTCTCGGGAGTCAGCAAGATGGTGGTCGGAGTCTTCTGGTTGGACACGCCAGGGTCACCTCCCTCCCATCGCCTGCCACCAAGGAAAGGCAGAGATTATGTCTTCAAAATCCCAGTACAAGCAGCACAGATTTGAGCACCTACTGTATGCATGCGTGTCAGTGATATGGGCACTAAGCTGATTGAGTAGTGACTAGACACGTGCCTTTAGTTAAAAAGAAAAACAAAACAGACCAGTGACAATTCTTGCTTGATAACAATGTCTGTCTTTGTCCTTTCATTCAGTATTTATTGAGCATGTACTGTGTGCTGGGTGTCAATGACACGGGCATGAAACGTATGTTCCTGGCTTCAAATAGCTCACGATCTGCTAGGTAATGTATTTTTGTTTGTTTGTTTGTCACTCAATTGCAGATAGCAGGCTTGAGTCCTCTTTCGAACACAGTAGGTAGGAATAAATACATAAATACTTGCCTTATCAGAGAGAAATAAAGGGCCCAAGGTCAAAGTGTATAAGGTGCCAGCTGTGGGCAGAAAGAAGTACAGGGCACAGGGGAGACTTGAAGCAGCACCAGACAACCGGATCTCAAAGGAAGGAAGGACTCTCCAGGCTGCTCAGAAGTGGGCAAGCATGGGGCATGTGTGGGACGTGCTAAGTGATTGTGTTAGTTGGAGAAAGAGTGTGTAAATGGGAAGAGTGATTGTGTAAATGGGTGAGAAATGAGATTTGGAAAGTAGCTGGCATTGGGCTGAGGAGAACCCTGCGGATTTAGAAATTTAGTCCATGACTAATGGGGAGCCACTGCAGGTCTTATAGAGTAGAGGCATGTTCAATCAAACCTGCTGTTCATTAGAACCAAGGGCCTGATGAAGAGACCAGGCCTATACTGGGAGAAGAGACAAAGAGACAAAGAGCATAGGCAAAGAGAGGTGGGGACAAAGGGGTGCTGAGCCATCCCAGAGGGAAAAAGGAAGCAGGCTGGGAAGGGCAGGGGACTTGACATTTTTATTTTCCTTTGGGGCCACTGCAGAGAAGCCAAGGCTGCCAGGAGGCCAAGCTGTTCCCCCTCAGCCCTGGCTCAGAGGCTGGCTCCTGGCTTGCCGTGAGCCATGTGACCCCTGTGCATGACCCCAGGTAGAGATGTGGTGCCCCAGGGAAGATGAGCTCCACGCCATCCAACCTGCTCCCGACACGGCATTATTAAGCAGCAGGAGGGCCAGAGTCCAGATGGAGCACTAGCCTCCACCGAGATTTGTTGCACAGATGGTTCTAGAATCGCCCCTGGCCAATTTCCATCAGGATGTAGCTTTTCCCCCAGAAGCCAAAGTCCCTGAGTCCCTGAGGTGACCGCACTGAGACACAAGGACGGTCCCTATGCCAGGCAGCACACTGCCCTTCACAGACAGGCTGTCATTACTATGGACAGCGCCATAGTAGCAGATGATCCTACAAGCTTTTTTTCCCTTCAAATTTTTATTCCTTCATTCCTACTTAAATACAAAAAATTAAATTTTCTCATTCATAACTTTGTCAGCCTGTACCATGATTATATTAATGTGACTGAAATAAAATTCAGTAGAACCAACCTCCCTCCAAAATCTCTACCAGGACTCAGATAAGGCCTTTAAGGCCCTGAACTAGGCATTCCTCCCGAGCAAGTTCAAAGTCGTCTTGCTCTATCTTTTCTATTTTCTACTCCATGGAAATAATATTTCTTAAGACAACTATGGAGAAGCTGCCCAGAACTGAGTCTAGCTTTTATCGACATGTTCTCTCCCACTGAGGTTTTCCATCTCAGGGGGTGGTGATGGCAGCATGAACACTCGCAGCGTCCGGCTGGCAAACTGGAGGTAGCACCTGGTGGCAGCTGAACACCGAGGGCTATGCTGTCATCAGGAGTCGCTGATGCAGAGCTGGCTTTTCATTATTTCCTGATGAGATGACAGCCAAGAGTCTCCAGACCATCCCATAACAATAGCCTCAGGCTAAGCCACATCTGGCTTTCAGAAAAGGTCGGACCCAAACCACCAAACCATGATTGGAGTGGGAGTCCCTTTTATTATGACTTGTTGTACATAACCCTTTATAAAAATACTTAAAATCTTACTATGGCAACAGTAGTAAATTCCATGATTACTCAGTTTAAGGAACTGCAAAGCCCATTACAATATATCTTCAGAGTCATCCTTTGCAACTGGAAAACCGGGGTGATAGATCCCGGGCTTCCAGAGATTTAAGGGGTCACAGATCTACAGGAAGATCATGACTGGGTGATATCAGTGCCAGGATAGACCAGAGTCCTCATGGACACTGGGTCCCATGCATAGGAGGGTGAGGGCCTGCGGTGCACGTGGGGGAGAGCAGGGAGCGTCTGGCGCAGGCTTTCTGCTCTGCCTACTATCACCCTATGACTTCTCTTCACTTAAAAGAGCCAGCACCTTCCCTGCTGACATTTCACTGTTTGCTGAGCACCTGATAGGCGATCTCATTTACCCCACACACACACCAGAAGGCAGAGACTGTTATCATCCCCATTTTACAGATGAGGAAGCTGAGATTTAGCAGGTTCTGTGATTGCCTAAGGTCATGCGGTAATCGGCTGAGCTGGCACCCAGATCATCTCCCCTGCAGACCACAGGGGTCAGCACCTCTCACCCAGGCCAGGCTTCAAACACACTGCACAGGCCCCTCCCCACAGCACCTGAATCAGATTTAAACCAATGCTTTTACAGACCAGGAGCCCAGTGCCCAGAGGTCAGAAATGTCCTGCCCATCTGCTCCAAGCTGGCCCAGAAGCCAAGGTCCTCTTCCTCAGTACCCTTCCCCAGCTCGTGGCCTAATGCTGGCCCCACTCCCTGAGTTCCCGCCCCTCCCCACCCACAGCACTCACCTCATCACATGGATACATTCCGGCTCCTTGGTGAAGCTGTAGGCGTAGCCACTAGATGTGGTCCCAAAGTCGATGGCCACCACCACGAGAAACGACTGCTGTTCGGAGACGTCAGGGTCAGCGTCGTTCTGCAGACATACAGAGAAGCTCTCGGGTGGGGGCCAGGCCTGGCTTTCAGGAAGTCACCCTGGATGGTGCCACCCTGCCCAGCTATGTACCCACTATAGACAGAAGGACATTTCATGTCCCAGCTCAAGGCTGCCACCTGAGACCCACGGGAGAGGGTGGGCCAACCTCAACCCCTACCCTAGAGGCTCTGGGAGAAATGAAGATGCCCACGGAGAGGGCAAAGACACCCATCTGCAGTGTGCCACCATTCCTCTACCAACCACACACGCCATTATGGAAACTGCCCTCAGGGCTGACTCCCCCACCCCCAGTCTCTGCACAGACCTCGCCAGACTTCTCAGGTGACCGCTCCATCCATCCAGCATTCTGTGCCCATGAGCAGAGGTGAGCATCCCAGGACACAGCTCAATCCCACTGAACCAGCTTTGGACTCATGAGTCCAGCACCTCAGAGCCCAGGGGCCTTTCCTCAGCTGTCAAGTCACTTGTCAGTTCGTGCCACGTTTCTAACCTTCATTTTTTTCTTAGCAGTGTAGATTATTTTCTTTTTAATTCCCATAGAACTCCGAATTATAAGACCAACTCATTGTGGATTTGTCCTGTCTTGGTTGAAGTGGGGATGGCATCACTCGGCTGGCCTCTTCCCACACTGCCCTCCGTCCTCAAACACCCTGCCCTCAGGGTGCAGAGATTGACAGCAGCCACATGACCTGGCCCAAGGGGACCGACCCTCTCAGTCCCCAGGATGTGGGACTTCTGGTGTAAATCAGGATAATTCCAGGGAACCGGACAAGTTGGCAACCCTACCCAGTGGTAACAACTCCCAAGTTCTTGGCAGGGTCTTCTTTGTACATCTAAGCAGCTCACACAAAGCTGCCCTCTCCTCCAGGTACTCACTTGGGCTGGTTACCTGTGCACCCATTTGAACAGTCCCCATAGCATCCATCTCTGCTCATAGCACAGGGAATGGTGGGCGCAACAGGCCCTCCCCAGCCCCCTTCACCTTAAGCAAAGCACTGCTCAGGCCTTCCCTGACTGGGCACACTGTTGCTCAAGCAATTACAGAGCCTCAGGCTTCCTGGCAGGGCAGTTAAGGGCTATCAGCAAAGCTCCTGAATTTCACTGATTCACCAGCTAGAATGGCTGCTTCCTTCCAATAGGATGCCCTGCAGGCTCTGAGCCCTGCTCCCACCCTCCCTGCCCCTGAGACCTGCCCAAGGCTCCAGAAGCTCCAGCCACATACCACAGAAGCCTTTTTAGGGCCTGAGTGGGGAAGGGGCTTTGCAGGGCTCATGTGGCTCCTCCCAGGTCAATTTACTCTCCACCCAGAAAGGGGGAAGGGCTGCCAGCAGCAGCCTAAACTGTGAGATCAGACCCAGAATGAGCAAGTAGTCAGCATGCACTCAACATACACACACTTCTTACCACAATGTGGGAAGGGGACAGAGGCGTTATTCCTGTGTCCCCAAGACTCCGCGCTGGAGATGAATATGCAGATGTGGGAGCCGTTTCTGAAAGGAAAGACAACGTCCTTAGAATTGGCATGGGCTGACCCCAGGAACGGAATTGAGGGCTGCCTTGCTATGCCCCTCCAGGGCTCACAGATAGGCCCAACCCCAGCCAAGATGGCAGGGTATCCGTTCCAGCATCCCCTCTTTCTGATATTCAGAACTTGACCAAATGAGATGTTCCATTTCCCCCAGTGACCACCAGGCCTCCCTGTGCCACCCAGCCCCTGCTAAGGAGGAGATGTTGATCATTCCCCAAAAGCCCCCAGCTCCTGGCTGTGCCTTGAGCCAGGGCTCCATGATAGACAGGCAGAGCATGTGGCCACCTGAGATTATGTGCAAATATTTGTGCACATTTTCTTGGAAGACGATCCACAGCCCTGAGGTTCCCAAAGGGGTGCAGGACATTTTCTGCAAAGATCAACAACCCCTATCCTAGGACCACGGGCGGGAGAACAACTGCTGGGGTGTCCTTTCCCAGTGGATGCCAGAGCATGGTGAACTCATCTCTCTATGGTGATGCTGAGGATCGTACACATTCAACAGGAAAACCCACAGCCCAGGGCAGTGAGGTTAGCATTCCCGGTCCCTGCCGACAGGGCCAAGGACAGATATAAGGGTCAATGGGAGAAGGGACAAGAGCTAAGCAGCCAGGGCACTGTTCCGCCCACTGCCTCGCTGTCTTACCATGACTCAGGCACGGCATTTGTCCCGAACTCTTCCCAGAGCCTGGGGATCTCCCTCCTCCCAGGAATGGGACCCCAGGGAAGTCACACTCTCCTTGGTAAGTGCTGGAACACTCCTCAGAGCTCTCCCTGCCCGCTGCCCAGCCCTGGCAGGACCACAGAGCAGCCAAGCAAGGGCCGTGTGTCCCCACCGTGGAGACAATGGCCAGACCCCAGCGTCTGTGAACACCAGGCACCATCCAGTCCTCTGAACATGCTGCTCTGTGTAGGGCATAGTCTGACACCTGTTATGGGTAAAACTGGCCAATGTTCTAAACAACACTTGTGGTCAAGGAAATACAGAGGGCGTGAGGTGTCTATTGGAAAAAGGCCTGTCTGCTTCCAGGCAAGCAGGAGGAGTGGCTCCATCTGCCTCTTCTGCTAAATCACTTCAGGTTAATCCCAGGCTCTTGCTGATTTCTTTTTCTGCATGGGGAGAACTCAAGCAGCAGCATCACTGTGGGTACCATACAGGCTGCAGGAATGGAATGAGTCACACAAGAGTGAGTGTGGAGGCGCTCACTGCGTAGCCCTCTCCTCCCGGCTAGGCTCAGTTCCAACCTGAGGACAGAGAGATGTATAGCCCAGTAACTAGTGGCACAAAACCAGCTCCCTGGGCGAAGGACTCGCACAGACATTCCCCCAAAGAAGATACACAAATGGTCAGTAAGCACAGGAAAGTGCTAGGTATCATTAGTCTTTAGTGAAATGCAAAATGATACCACTTCACACCCACTGGGATGGCTGTGATTTCTTTTAAAAGAAAATAACAAGTGTTGGCAAGGATTTGAAGACATTGGAACCCTTCTGTGTTACTACTAGGAATGGAAAATGGGGCACCTGCTGAGGAACACAGTGGCAATTCCTTAAAAAGTCAAGTATAGAACTACCACACGACCCAGCCATTCCAGTCCTAGAAGAACTACCCAGAAGAACTGAAAACAGAAAGTAAAAGACACACTTCTCTGTGAATGTTCATTACAGCATCATTCACAATAACCAAAAAGTTGGAAGTCTTCAAGTGTCTATCAACAAATGAATGGATAGGCTCGGTACCTATGGTTCAAGTGGCTAAGGCACCAGCCACATACACCTGCGGGTTCGAATCCAGCCTGGGTCCGCCAAACAATAATGATGTCTGCAACCAAAAGGTAGCCGGGCATTGTGTTGGGCACCTGTAGTCCCAGCTACTTGGGAGGCTGAGGCAAGAGAATTGTTTAAGCCCAGGAGTTGGAGGTTGCTGTGCACTGTGACGCCACGGCACTCTACCCAGGGTGACAGCTTAAGGCTTTATTTCAAAAAAAGAAAAAAAAGAAAAAGTCAACTTGTTCATCTTGGGGGAGGAAGCTATTGTTGATCCTATTTGCACCCAAAGTCCATTTCTCTCGAAAAGAGAATGGAGACGTAAGCTCAGTTCTTAACCAGCATGCCAAACTCCATCCTTTGCTAATCTCCCAGCGCCCACTTCCATGAAAGTGTGTGGGGGAGGGTAGCGGGGGGGGGGGGATTATTTTTCTCTAGTAGGAGGTCCAGCTAGATGATCTTTCTACCTGTTGGTGAGAGATCAGCCCTGCCCACGGTGCTTAGGCAGCCTGCAGAGAAAAGCACCAAGAGTCGCCCTCTCCACCTGCTACCTGGAAGGCCTGAGGCCATGTGTCCACATTTGCACAGCCGGTCTTGGAAGAAACCAAGTGTCTAATTGCCCAGAAAATCTGGTGTTGGCAATTAGCAAACAAGCTATTATCTGCAGACAAACTATCCACCCCGCTGTTACTTGGTCCTAATTATCCCATCACTCCGCCCTTCTCAAAGCATGCCCTGGATGGTCCCACTGATTTGCAAAATAGCACGGGTCAAGCCAGGCACTGAACACATGCCTAGGGCCCCCAGAGGACTCTAGGATACCTTGAGGGCAAGAAGCAAGAATTTTTTGGTTTTCCCTAAACTTCCCTCCCTCACTGCAACTGGGGCAGTTTATACAAATCATTTGACTTGCTAATCGCTCACTTTCTTCATGCACTTTCTCCAACAGAAATTAAAATTTAGCTACATTGTACAGTGATTTAAAACTGATCTGCATAGAAGATACCAGGGAGTAGCATTTTCATGGATAACTTTCACGTCACGGACATCATCTATATCAATATATTCTAAATCAAAGATAAGTTGCCAGTTCACACTCATCAGTCCAACACAGGAAATTACAAAGCCTGCAGGGACACACTGATATATCTGTACTTTACTACCTACTTAGGATGTCAAAGTGGTGCTCACAAATTCTCCTGGAAAAGAATATAGAAAAGTCTACTTTAGCCCCAGAGGCATGTGGGGAGCTTAATTCTGGGGTGCTAACAATCCCAGCAAGGCTTGGGATCATTTATTCAATAGGTAATTGATTAGAAAAAAAACACAAAAGGGTCACTGGAATATTGGATCTATTCAATGGATCTATTCAATTGGATCTATTCAATATTGGATCAATCTATGGATATCTGAGAGATATAAGCTGATAGATAACAGGAGAGAGTTGACATAGGGACCATCTCTAGGTACAAGGCATACGCTGTGTGCCTGCTTTCGCTGATTCGACGGCCGTCATCTGCCATAAGAAACACCAGATGTCCTCTCCTGTGGCCCTGCCTGTGCTACTTCCACCCACTATTCCAGTTCAGTACCCAAAGGATGACTTCAACACGCTAGGAACAGAAGAGAAAGGCAAAAAGCTTGGAAAGCAGAAAGGAAGCCGAAGAAGAGAAAATTCAGGCCCTCCTGTGGAAGAAGGAAGGAAGAGTTCTGAGAGGTCCAAGGAAAATGCTTTGTCAGGAAATGTGAGCAAGGGCAGAGCTGAAGGGGCTGGGAGTTTTAAGAAATACTCCCTGGTGTTGAGATAAGGGAACTCTTTCACACTGCTAGTGGGAATGCAAACTAATACAGCCTCTTTGGAAAGAAGTACGGAGAATTCTCAAAAAGCTAAAAGTAAACCCTCCATTTGATCCTGCAATGCCATTACTAGGTATCTACCCAAAAGTAAAAAGAAAACATTTGAGGACATTTGAACTCAAATATTCATTGCAGTTCAATTCACAATTGCCAAGGTGTGGAAACAACCCAAGTGCCCATCAATTAATGAATGAGTAAACAAACTATGGTATATGTGTACCAGGGAATACTATTCAACCATATAGAAAGATGGAGACTATATATCCTTTGTATTTACCAGGATGGGTTTGGAGAACCACTAAGATACTCCTAAGTAAAGTATCACAAGAATGGAAAAGCAAGGATCCAGTGTACTCAACACTAATATAAAACCAGCAGATGTGCAACTACACACCCACACAAGAGAAAAACACAAATTCATGTAGAGGGGAGAGGTGGGGAGGAGGAGGGTTTGGCAAGCTCTCACCTCACAGGCACAATGTAAGGATATATGGCACACCTCCGTGAAGGGTTCAATTACAGTTGTTTGACTTTACCTAACAAAAACAATGTTACCTAATCATATATACCCTCATACTAATCTAAAATTAAAAAAAGAAAAATAATAGCCAGGGGTTGTGGCGGGCCCCTGTAGTCCCAGCTACTTGGGAGGATGAGGTAAGAGAATCACTTGAGCCCAAGAGTTTGAGGTTGCTGTGACCTGTGACGCCATGGCACTTTACCGAGGGTCACAGAATGAGACGTCTCAAAAAGAAAAAAAGAAAAAGAGAAGGAAATATCCACTACACTGTTCTCACCAGATTAAATAAAGATCATTCACAGCTCTTCCACTTCAAGACCAAGTGACCCTGAAATCCTCTGTCACAAAGGGACACGATGATTCACATCCCAGAAGCAGAAAAACATCGACCATTTCACAAATGCAAACTACCAGCCGCAAAACTGTGGTTAAGCTGAAAGACGCTGGAGCTTTCTAGAAGACCAACAGAAATCAACCAGCAGTTCTCCTTTATTATTATTTACAGATAATTTAACATCACTTAGATTTTAGACAGTTAGTGTGCAGACGATTCTTTTTAGTTTTGTGAACATAAAAATAAGCTGACAAGGGAGGTTACAGGTTCATTAATTAATATGGCCCTCTTCCATCCCAACAAATCAACACATTTTTGCTGAAAAAGGGGTACATGATAAAAATATTTTTATAGCACTGTAGAGAACAGATAAATAAAAGTATTATTTGACCAACAATTCTTCCGAACCCCAAACCAGGCAGTTGAGGAAGAACTAGTGTAACTTGTTAATTTAATCCTTATCCCATCCCTTAATAGTGCAAGAATTAAAATATAGGCTTCATCTGGGTTCCTGCTATAAAATGCAACACATATAAAATTCAGACATTTTTATTTGCTCCCAGCTCTGATGGCTTTAATCAAAGCAGGCATTCTTAAAATAAAAAATAGCCTTTAAAGAGAATCTCAAGGAGAGCCATAATTCATGAACTTGCTTGTTGCTCTTCTCCGCTGGAGACATTAGTCAGCTAGTGGCCGTGAGCAGAATTGTAGACATTCTGAGACACATAAAATCGATCGTGCTCCATAAATATAACATTTTTAAAGATAAAGACAGAACCATAGGGCTGATTTTATTCTACAAGGTTCCAGGCTCACGTTAACACATGACAGGTGGTCTCAACAATAGTGACAAGCTAACTTCTCCAAATAGTCCTTCTTGCTTGCTTTTGGATTTAGGTATCTATCAAATAAATGCCTCATTTCAAAAGGATTTTCAAAGTATGGTCCTTATGATTTTAAAATGCAATATACATATATATTTATATTTTTAATTTCCTTTCTCCTGCTGGCTGTAAGATGACTGGTCTTTACTGACAATTGCCTAAAATCAGCCTATTTCATAAAAAGCTCTTTCTCCCCTTATACACTCTCCCTGCAGTGTCATCTTTGAAAATTGATGAGCTCAAGGTCATGTGTAGGTTACTGGCAAATATCTTCTATGAAGGAAAATAAAAAATCTTTTATTGCCCTGTAACAGGCTTCATGCCTAGCTGAACTAATGCATTATTACCGTAAGCTGAACTTCCATTTCAGTAAATAATTTATGGGCTTTTTTTTAATCACCATAGTTGATGTCCAGAGTAAATGGAAATTTTATTGGCATGAACCGGAGACCCTCTCACTACAAAGAACACTAAGTGTAAAATAACCATTCTCCAAAAGCTAAATCATAATTATGGAAATGAGCCTTTACCATGGAAGAGACCACAGCACCAAACCCAGGCCGGGGAGGGGGGCTGCACCAGGCCCAACCTGACACTGGACAGCATCTTCCCATTCCCTCTCCTGCCTCCCTGGATGGTCTAGGAGATGAGATGCCCCAGGGAGAGAGACTGAGGCAGCTGGGTTACCTCAGGCACAAGGAAATTCCCAAGTCCCCGCAACCCCAAACTGTCAGTAGAGGCTGTCCACATTCTCTCCCCTAACCACAGTTTGATGCCCCAGTTCATAGACCTTCAACTGGTGTCTGTGCATGTCCAGGCAGCTGCTGAAAGAGGTGAGGAAATGCTTTCCACACCAACAGCCCTACTAATTTTCATGAATTACACTCAGCAACCTTGTAGGGCCTGCCCACCAGCACCCAGCATATGGAGGGTTCCACCAATCACCCCCCACCTGATGGTAAGATGCTCTATCACCTGGAGCACGGCTATGTCTTCCTTCATCTCCGATTTCTCAGCCCCTGATATGTCATGGACACTCAAACTATGCTGGATGGCAGATGGATGGGGGGATGGATGAGGGGATGTTTCTACGTGCACCCACAAGTAGACTCAGTGACTATCCACAACTTGGGGGGCCAGTGAGTTCTTTCCCAACTGAGGTATCAGTTCTCCTGAGTCAGGACATCATTAGTAACACACATGCTGAGTTATCTCCAACAATGTGGGATCGGCTCATCAATCCCCCTGCTCTGCCTCTCCCCTCAGACACCACTTTCTTCAGCGGGAGCACCCCTGCCCCCAGTGAGAGAGTTCCTACATATCCCCCCTTTTCATTCCATCCCCAAGCCCTGTCAGACCTACTTCCCAGCATCTCTCACACTCATTTTCTCCCCCTGAAAGTCACCACCCAGCCTTGGTCCAGGTCCTCCCAATGACCTTTACTCTCCCTGCCCTGGGCCCAACCACTCCAAGCCACACTCATACTACAGTGAGAGCCACCTCATCAAAAATGAGGTCTGTGTGCACTGCTCAGCTCAGCCTTGTCAGGGTCATCCCCTGCCCACCCTCATGGGACAAAGTCCTGCACGCTTCAGCACCCGGGCCTTTCCAACTCCACCCGGCCTCCCTCTGAGGCCTCTTCTCTCTCCTCTGTCCCCAGCCCTGGCCATGCCAAACCTTTCTATCTGTGGCACATCTGGGCTTGATCCAACCTCCAAACTAAGTGCACCCCACTTCTACAGCAAGCCAGCTCCCCATCATCCTGGGGACCCACAGCCCTAATGGTCAGCCCCTCTGTTTGGAAAAGGAGAGCCTTCTCAGCTTCCTGGGTGCAGAGGACGGAGGAACTCGTTAATGGACACCAGTGGTTAACTGGCAAGAGCCAGAGATGTGGGGGAAACCCTACTGATAGCAGCCAGTTTCTCAAGTAAATGATCACAAGGAAAACAGACAGGAAAGGAGGCAAAGCCTCTTAGATCAGAGGTTCTCAAACCCTGATGCCATCAGAATCCCCTTGAGGCCTTGTTAAAGCAGATTAGGACCCCACTCCCAGAGTTTTTGACCCAGGAGGTCTAAAGCTGGTGGAGAATTTGCATTTCTAACGAGTTCCCAGGCCAACCCAGACTGGACCCACAGACCAGCTGCTATAGTTTAAAAGAAACACACATCAACTCCAGTAATCACAAGTAAACCTTTATGAGAATCAGGAATGTAAACATTGATCCAATATTGATAATGTTAAGAAATTATTATTGATAGTGCAGTTAAAATTTTTTTGAAAGCGCCCTTGTCCTCTGCGGATGCATTCTGAAATGTTTACAGATGAAGCAATATGATTCCTGGGATTTGCATCAAAATAATATGAGAGGGGAGAAGGGCAGAGATTAAACAAGGTTCACTTCAAGTTGGTAATGATTAAAACTGGTGACAGTTTCATGGGGATTCAATATATTATTTGCTCTGCTTTTGTATATTTTAAATTTTCCCTAATAAAAGAGTTGTGATTTTAATGTGCCAGTTCCATGGAAGCTGTTGGGGCTGGTGGGGAGATGCTTTTCTGGTGCTATCTATCAGTCAGAGCTCCTGGCCCATAGTACACAGCAACCATTCCATACGTATTTGCCACGTAAATGAACAAACCAATAAGGATGGGCTCATTTAAACCCAAACATGTGGACTGGGAAGGCTTGGACCTGGGTCTCAGGTGGGTGAAGGATACACATCCCACTGGCTTCCCTGGAGCTGAGGCTATGGGCCAAGCAAAGGGAAACAGTCTTTGGAGGAGTCTGAATGTCAGCAGGTACCACCTGAACCCCTTAAAGATGACAAAACAGATGTCTAGCCCCCAGCTGAGCAGCTCCCACTCTGGAAAGGGCTCCAGCCAGGCCTTAGGTACAGGGCCCTCCTAGTAACCAGCTGACAGCTCCCAGGTTCTGGACCCTCTCTATAAACCTGGGGCCTCAGAGAGGGCAGGGGGTTGTCTCTTACCCACTGCTGGGCCCCTCCATGTCAGAGAAACAGGGGAGCTTTGCCTACAGAGCGGGAGTCTCACTTAAAGGACCATGACATGCCCATTTCACTTTGTCCTTCAGACTTGGTAAGATCCCAATGTCATGTGGGAGGGGTAAGGAGTCTCAGTGAAGGCCTTGGCATCTTCCTGTGGTTCTCACCCCTAAGAGGAATGACAAACAGAAATACTGATGTCAGCTGTAACCCTGTAACCCTCTGCACTACAGCACAAATTCTGAGTCCTCCCGAAAGGTGTGTGTGGGGAGGGAGGTGTATGTGTGGGGGGGGGGGAATTCTGTGGGAGCCAAGTGTGCAGGCACAGTGAACTCCATGCTCGGGCTCCAGTTGGCTGTGGCTTTGGGGTAAAGAAAGGGGTCAGACCAGCAGCTATCTTGGGCTACAGGGCCAAGGGTATGTCCCCTGAGAACTACAACAACTTCGGAACAGGAACAAAGCCAGAGTTGGCTGTTGTTCTTAGAGGAGCATAAGGAAAGCAGAATGTCTGCTGACACAGAGAAGGAGTCCTGACTAGCAGGTGGAGAAGGTGGGGGGAAGCATGTTCCTGGGCCTGGGGAAGCTGCCTCGCCTTCTCTGGGCCCACCTCCGCCCTCTACAGAGTGAGAGTCAGTATTCCCAGGGCCTCCCGTTACCACATTTCAATGAACAAAGGTGATGCATGGGAAACCCTCTGGGGTACGCACCAGCCACCCCCCACCACCACCACTTCTGAATTCCTTCAGGGGCTCAGATATTTGTGTATATTTTTTTACTTTAGGATCTCCTACAAGTTTGTTCAAACTCAGATTTTTACTCTGAAATTATTAGAGATGTACAAGCCCAGAAATCTATCCGTAAAGCTATCATAGCACTCGCTAAATACATATTCCACATCAAGCTGCAAGCTTTACGGGTGTGTCTCATGAAATCCTGCTTCATAAGTAAGGTGGCCGTGAGGTGCCATCATTAATCCCGTTCTGTGGATGAGAAAATGAAGCCTACAAGGTTAAGAAGGCCACACCTGCAGTCAGTACCCACCCGGCTGGACTGGTCCTCTGCCCTGTGCCACACAGGCCCACGGCATCATTTCTCAAGGCGGATGGACGGCCCCATTTCACAGATAAGCAAGTACTGTGGCGGAAGTCAGGAGGCCAGTCCCAGGACATTCCCCAGTCCAGGCTGGCTGTCTCTGCCTCCAGGCTCATGAGACTGTATGGCTCATTCTTTCTTGGGCTACAAAGCTGACCCGCTGTCCCCAATTTGAAAGCAGTAATTCTTCAAACCCAAAGGTCAAGACAGGGGAAGCGTATTCTGATAACACAGAGGTTCAGAGTCAGGAAAGCCTGATCTCAAATCCCAGCATGGCCTCTTCCCAGATGCATGCCGCTGGGGAGCTACGTAATTTCACAGAGCCTCAGTTTTCTCACCAGGAAAATGGGAAGAGGAGGACAGTGGAATTCTATGAAGGTTAAATGAAATAATACCCATAAAACCTGGAGCACCCAATATATCCAGATGTTATTTTGTTATTATTCTCATTGCCATCATTATCATCATTATAAAATTGGTCCACCTGCTGCTGAGAAATGGACGTGTGCTTACCCTGTGAGACAGGCAGAGCCCCCACCTACGTACAAGGTCAGCAAATGCATTTCTTTGACATTTTGCATCTCTGAGCTTGCTAATCAAGGCTAACAATTCCCAGTAGACTGAAACTTGGCAAACAGAAACTTAAGGAACATTCTTAGTGAGGGTGACCATCTGGCCCCCAACTTCCCACACAAGTTGTTTGCTTATCCCAAGGCAGTTTCAGAAAAACCAAAGAGAACTTGGGAAGCCACATGACCATGACCTCCACCTTCCTAAATTCTACAAAGAAGCCCAATTTCACAGTTTATAACTGAGCCAGTCAGTGTAGAAACTCTCTCCTGCTCCAAGGACAAGATTTCAACTGTCTGGGCCTCTAGAAGCCCTGGGTTTAGACTTTGGCAAGTTTATCTGAATAGCCTTAGTTCAATCTTCAGAGGTCATGGCACAGCTCGTGCTAATGAGGCCAAAGAAAAGGTCCATGCCATTCTGGGACAGGTGATTTCATATACTAAGTGGAATCTTTCACCTCCCAAACACCCAGCATCTCCTCCTGGGGAAGGGAGAAGGAGAGGAGGAGAGGGTAAAGGAGATGCAGGTTCACCCCTCTTCAGGTGAACCCTCTAAGGAGAGAAAGTTAGTTGTACCATCTCCAGACAGGAAGAGGGGCCCTTGGTGGCTCTGTGCTCTAAGCCTGGGAAACTTGAGCACGAACCTCCCACTGCTGCCAGTGCCTGTGAATACAGACGCTTGAGCACATTAAACCCCCTCTGCAGAGTTCCTTTATGGAAGACATGTCCCAAACAGCCGTGTAGTTTTTTCTCTGCACAAAGGCACTGACCTTGGGCTACATGCACCAAGAGGTAGGGGAACCATTTTCTTACCAGAAAGATGCCATCCCAAGCCGTGGTCTGAAGGGCTACATTGCTAGAGAGGGCACCTTCTTCCAATTTTTGTACCCAAACAAGACTTTTTTCTAATTCACCCAAAACCATCATTAAAAAGTAGCCATGTCACTGAATAGTTCAAAAAGAAAAGAAAACGCCAGTAAGGAACTAAGTTCCCATAAGCAGAGGAAGCCAAGCAGAGGTCAGGCAACCTTTTATCTGAGCTGCAGAAGAACGACAGAAGATCAGAAAAACTCAGAGGGGGTGGCTCCCATAGCTCAGTGGGTAGGGCACCAGCCACATACACCGAGGATGGCTGGTTCAAACCCGGCCCGTGGCAGCTAAAACAACAATGACAACTGCAACAAAAAAATAGCCAGGCATTGTGGCAGGCACCTGTAGTCCCAGATACTTGGGAGGCTGAGGCAGGAGAATCGCTTAAACTCAAGAGTTTGCGGTTGCTTGAGCTGTTGACTCCAGGGCACTCTAGCCAGGGCAACAGCTTGAGACTCTGAGAAAGAAAGAGAGAAAGAAAGAAAGAAAGACTCACTCAGGGGAGTTGGGTGGAAGTAGAACTTATGGATTGACACAAGAGTCACTGAGTGTTTGCTATGTGCTGAGAGCCACAGAGGCCATCCATGTAGCTCCAGTTGGGCACAAGGGCCTTGGACCACAGAAGACTGGCTCAAACCCCAGCTCAGCTACTCACTGCTTTGGGTGGTGACTGTTGAATAGATCCCCAAATCCCTTTCTCCCTTCTTAATTAAACTCCAATTTTACATTGGGGGCATGTGTGACCCCTCCCCAGATGGGAGATAGATCCTGAGTAGGCTAAGGCAATCATGGCCACCCCTCTTCCCCTTGCCATGATGGATGTGACTCAGTTCTGGCTAATCGAACATGAAGGGAAGTCTGCTTGGGGCTTCTGGGAAGATGTCCTGAGTCTCCCGAAGCCACGCTTCTGGCTGCCAGCCCACAGACATAACCGCTAGGGAAAGAACCTACACTGTTCCTTGAGGGGTCCCTGAGCTGCCAGACTGGCCTACCGTGGAGTCTCCTGCACCCTCTTCCCATTTCTGGGTCAGAATTAATTTCCTTTTCTCTGCAAACAGGTCAAAGTGAGGTTTTCCACGCTTTGCAACTGAAAACTGATTCATAGTTACACAATCTGGAAAAAGAGATTAAATTCTGTAGCTCCGTTTTCCCCGTGTATTAATGGGGTAATAATAACTCAGACTTCCCAGAGTTAATAAGGATTAAACAGAATAATTCAGGCAATGGTCTTACAAACGTAGCTTTTACTACTTGCCTAACACCTCTTTTTTCTTATAAACAACCTAATGACGTAGGTAATAGGTAGTCATTAGTCTAATTTAACAGCAAAGGAAACCGAGGCACAGAGAGGTTAAGCATCTTTCCAAAATCACACAGCCAAAGCACCTATCTCTAATGCCTGAGCCCCTTTCCTCTGCCACATTCCAGCCCTGAGGTTCCAGGTCTCTGATTCACTCAAGTCTATACCATTGGCAACTTTCAGCAAAGAGCAGTAGAAAATGTAAGAGCTTTAGAGGAAGTGGAAATGGGGAGTGATTGCTGATGGATAAAGGTTGCTTTTCAGAGTACTAGAAATGTTCTAGAATTTCTGAAGGTTAAACAATCTTATGAATACTAACATGGTGAATTGTATGATATGTGAATTACATCTCAATAAAAATACTTAAGCCACATGAGGTGGCTCATGGCTATAATCCCAGCTATGGAGAAGGCTGAAACAGGAGGATTGCTTGAGGCCAGGAGTTCAAGGCCAGCCTGAGCAACATAGCAAGACTCTGTCTCTGCAGAAAAAAAATAAATTAATGAATAAATAAAATCAAAGAGCTGTTAGAATCAACTAGCAAGGAAAATTGCTACCCATCCCACCTGCCCTCAGGACCACAGCTTCCTCTCTGGGAATGGACATGGCCCCTCCTGCCCACCCCAGGCACCACTCCCTGCCTAACAAGGGTTGGCAACAACTCTCCCAGCACTTGTTTAGTGGTGAATCTGGCTGCTGACTTCAGATTGTCCAACCAGGGCTGGGACAACAGCTGGCACTGGCCTTTCCTAGACACCCTGTTCTTTGGCAACATAAAAACACAGGCGCAGAGCGGGAATGGCACCCTAGTTACAGCTGTATTCTGACTTTTCCCCTAGACACTCTGAAGACCTCTGGCCAGAGCAGAAGGACCCGGTTACTCCCAAGGGCCAGGTGTGTCACCCTGGTAGGACACTGTGGGCTGGGAACTTGCAGGTGCTCCTCCTCAAGAGCTAAGCAGTTCAGTGTATTCTGGAATAAATGCTAGGAGAAGATGCCTAAAATCCTACAGTCACCACTGGCCCTCCGCAGGAGCACTGACCCTGCCTTTGTCCAGAGGGCAACACCCTGCTGTGTGACTGCACAGTGCCAACCAGCTGCAGCCAGGGTCCTGAGGCTGGCAAGTGTTCCGGAACCTGCCCGAGAAAATCCTGCTTCCAGAAAGAGAAGGCAAATGCCCAAAGAGGCCCCAGCAAGCCCTTGGGGAGGGCACACCAGGGCTTGCTGCTGCAGCCTGGAAGGAAGAAAGGTAACATGTTGGGGCGCCACCAGACATGCGGGGACTCCCACTCAGAGCAGACAGCCCCGCCACTGTACCCAGCACCTTCCCGGCATGGTGACCAAAGCATTCCAGGTTAGGAGAGAGCAGAGCAGAGCAGAGTTCCTTCAGAGACATTTTCAGACCTTTTATGTTTACAACCCTAATTACTTCTTACTTTTAATACCAAATCTTTAAGGATAGACTCCTTACAAAGGGAGGATTAGTAAACTGGGTTGAGTTATTGGTTAACCTTAGACTTGGCTAAGTATGTGTGGCAAAATGTCAAGAGTGACTTCTCTTGAATGGAGATGAAACAGAACATCCAACTTCCAGAGCAGTAAGGGAGATAAAAACAAAACACTGAATGAGTAATTCCTACTGAGCAGTGAATTTGTTCAGTCTTTTCCCAAGGAAGTTACAGGCATGGAAAGGTACTTTCCCAAGGATGGGGTTTACCTCCCCAGACTCCTCCACAGATCAGGGGGAGAAACTCCAAGGCAAGGGACCCAGAGGGGCCCCCAAAGCATCCCCAAGGCCAAGCAGAGCACCCCTCACCCTTTTCACACTGTGCCCAGCCCAGCTCCAGGCACAGAAAGGCAAACACTGACCGCCAAATTTTCATGGGCTTTTAAATTTCAACTTAAAGCAGGTCAACCTCACTAAAAACAAAACAAAAGAAAAACCCTGGTGTGAATGACTGTGGCAGGATAAGAGCAAACAAGCTACAATCACCATCCCTTTCCCCCAGCCCCCACACTGAAATGCAAATATGAGTCCTTCAATCTCTTCCTGAGCTGTGGACAACAGGCCTCAAACCCAGGAAATAACATACATCTCATACCCTGCTTAGGGATCCTGGGGAGGCCGTACAGATGGCTCCAGCTGCCAAAATATTCAAACTCACCACGCTGCTGACACACTGGTGTGTACATGTTATGCACACAGGAGGGGCTTGAGGACATGTGGCTTCCCAGGACTGCTTGTTCCAGTCCAACACCCCAAGCCCTGCAGTGCTCGGATCCAGGGAATGGGACTTTGTACTCCACCCTCACCCCACGCACAGATGGACAACTGCCGGAGCACAGGCTCAGGGAGGAGGTCTCCGAGGGTGGCCTGGCTTTTCACTGCTGCTATCCCACAAGCCTGTCCCTCCCGGGGTGCAGGCCTGCCCACTTCATTAGGCCTGACAGCACACAAGGACAGCTTCTCTGACTTCATTGTTATCTTTAACTGCTCCATCTGGAACTCAATCCATCAGGGGCCATCTCCTCTGCAGAGAGGAATGCTCCAGACTGGTCACGGAGTGACCAGCCCGATGGCCTGCAGGCACACCCCCACAGAACAGGGAATGTCTGTGCTGGGGTGCTGACCTCATGCTGGGAGGTGTCCACAGGAATGCCTTGGACTTGGAAAAGCGAAAGCTGGTCCCAAGGACAACTGCACAAGCCCATCCCTCCAGCCTCGTGTCCTTACCTTTTACTCTCTCCATAGAGTATGGGAGGGTCTTGTAGGGCATGGACACAATGCTAAGGACATTCTGGGTTAGGGAACAAGAAGCTAAACATGCAATAGGAAAACAGGCAGTGTTACCCAGAAAGCTAATCAGTGGGACCAACCAGGGCCGATGGGAAACAACCCCCATGCCCTGCACGACCTGTGTGCCTGTCCCACATCCTCCTCTGCCCATCCCGCTGGGCTGCGGTCAGTCCCCTCTAGTGGACATGCATCACATAGACATTTAATTCATGAGAATGCAACTATGAGCTCTCAGGTCAAAACAAATGATTATTAAACAATTTAAATATCAAATTGAATATATTAAAAGCACTGTAATTAAAATCACTGTAAAATTCTGTTTTTGCACATGGACTCTATTAGACACTGTGATAAGTGCCACAGGGGTGTTAGAACAGACAGATGTCACTAAAGGGCAGGAGGTGATGCTTGACTGGCTTCTGGAAGCGTGGATTTGCTGAGGGAACAAGATGGGAGGGAACAGCAGGTCGAGAGAACAGCATGAGCAAAGGCAGAGTGGTGTGAGGAGCTTCCCAGTGGCCTCAGCCCCTCCCACTGCCTTCAGCCCCCGCCCACCATCCATCACAACCACTGATTTCATCCCAGCCTCAAGCATCTACAGTAGCTGTCTATTGCCCTTCACGTCCGACACCTCCATTGGCCCTAACCATCACTCCCTCCTCATTACTGCCCCTTACACTCCACTGGACGTACACCATCTGGGCTGTCTTCTCTGCCATCTAGGAAGCCATCTGCCACCCCGCAGGCCTGTCCTGGGTGCCACCTACAGGGAGAACGATCCCACTGTCCACATGGGAAGAGGTGGCCCTCCTGGGTACTCCTAAATAGGCACAGCCCCAAGCTACTGTTCCAGGGAGGTGGATGGGCTTGAGAACCCAGAGTTAGGGTACCAGGATGACACCCTGTTCTGCCCTTGACAGCTCTGTCATCAACAAGACTCTGTCTGAGGCCCCAGTTTGTATAACTACAAACCCTCACCAGTCACCAAATGTGCCAGTGCCTTAATTTTAGACTTCTTGGCCTCCAGAAAATAATTTCTGTTGTTTATAAACTACCTAGCTAATGGCATTTTCTTATAGCAACCTGAACACACCAAGACAATGTCCACGCCTTAGCCCCCAGGAACATACAGGTATGATGAAGTTAAGGACCTTGAGATGAGGAGATTACGTGATACTGCCTGGGTGGACCTGCTGTAATCACAGGGGGCCTTATAAGAGAAAGAGAGAGGCAGGAGAGTCAGCCTCAGAGAGACTGGAAGACGCCCTGCCGCTGGCTTCACAGATGGAGGAAGGGGCCATGAGCCAAGAAATGCAGGGCCCCCCAGCAGCTGGAAAGGGCGAGGCAACGATCTGTCCCCTGGAGCCTCCAGAAGGAACGTAGTCTGCTGACACCATGCTTTTAGCCCAGTGAGATGCATTTCAGACTTCCCACCTCCAGAACTATAAGAGAATAAATGTGTCTGGTTTTAGGTCCCTAAATTGGTAGCAATTTGTGACAGCAGCATTAGAAGCCTCTTGCTATGAGAGGAAAATACCCCCTAGCCCACGGTGCTGGTTTCTCTGACAGGCGGTCTGTGAACTTTGTCTCTGTGTCCCTGGCAAGTCTGAAGGCTCCTGTGGCAAGGGTAACAGGGGTTGCATCTGGGAGGGACATCCTGGCTGTTTCTGCCTTTCTTCCTTTCGATTATGTGTGTTTTCTATAATGAACATGTAGCTTTTGTCATGAGGACCAGAGATATCTTGGTTTTTACCCAATGCCTGCCCGGACAGTGTGGGGCAGAGGACACGGCTAGTGTGGGAAGTGAGCAGAGTGTGTTGTGGCCTTCCACTTGTCACTTCCCACGGCCTCGCAGGGTGCCCTGCCGTCCAGAGCCCAGACTGCCTGCTCCCCACCACATCACTGGTCCTGCCCAAGGTCTTTGCCTGCTCCTCTGTCTCCTGCACCAGGACCCTCAGCCTCCATCAGCTCCCAGTGACCATCTGGCCCCCAAACCCTGAGGGCCAACTATCTGCCCAGCAAATCTCCCCAGCGATATCTGAATAGCCTCTACAGTGTATCCCAAAGGTTGCTCATAAAGTCACCATATAGGGAAAATGGGAAATTGTAACTAAATGTACCTTTATTTTCAAAATATTCATTATAAAATTTTACAAAGAGGTAGCGAATATTTTGCAAATAGTTTATAAAAATACCTGCTCTGGCTCCATCCTCCAGATTGGGAAACAGAGGCTCAGAGAGGTCTTGAGGCCTGCCCAAAGCCTCACAGAGAGTGAACAGCAGAGCTGAAACTTGATCGCAGGACTTGATCTGGCCTGTGGGATCACACTGCCTCCCAGAGAGGAGTCATCCTGCCTGCAAACTTGCCCTTCCTGGCCCCCTCCAGACCTCAGGAGCTGTACGTATGGGTGCTGCTAATGACTTCAACACTTCATGCCCCACCTGTCCCTTGCCTAAAGTGAGTCACCCTCAGTGCTGAGGCAGAAATCCTGCCCCTCCTCCTGCAGAGTAAGGAGCCTTCTGCTGGGGCCCCAGGGCTCCTGCTGGCCCCCCACTTCTCCAATTGGCAGCGCCCATGGCTTTAATCATTAACACTAGGTTAGTTAACACCAGTCACAAAATTTGGAAACTCACCTGAGGCTGGGCATGGCAAGTGTGTGGGGGTTGTATGGCCCCCAATAGGCTCTGGGCCCTGAGAGGAGGTGTGGGTGGGCAGAGGAAGGCACCATTAACCACACACACATTCACAGATGGAAAGGGGCTTGCACATTCCCTGGGGAAGAAGCCAGTTATGAGACAGGGCTGGGGGGCTGGGGCTGCTATCTGGGCACGCAATCTCTGACTGCTCCCCAGTGAGTCTCGGGCTGAGTAGGCCATCCCACTGCCACATTAAGTAGATTTCTGACTTTTGTATTTGTGTTTTGCAACTTATTTCAAAAAATACTAAATCCCATCCTGCTGGCTGGTCTTCTTTCCTAACAGCCTCAGCCTCTGTCCTCCCAACATGAATTTACTAGTGAATATTCACTGATGCCCAAGGAGTGTGGTGTTGGGGCAGAAGTATCATCCATGACCAGCCATGTCCTTGTGGGTTCACATTTGAATAAACTGTATGAAACCTGTGGAAAGGCCTACCAGAAGCTTCTAACACCTCTCAGCCTCTTCCTGCCTCTGTCTCTCTCCCTCCTCTGCTCCATCTCTGTTGGCTCACCATCCCTCTCTCCCCACACATGCATGCACTCCCTAGTGAAGTGTACACAAATAAACACACAGACGCCTGGCAACAACCTACAGCCCCAGCAGTAGCACCACCCTCCTTGTCAGTGCTCCCCAAAAGGCTGTGCCCTTGGGCAGAAAAATCCCTATTACCCACTGTGCCTTCTGGGGGTGCCCCTCAAACCATCACATCCACTCTGCACAATGCTGCTTCAGTGCTTCCATTCTCAGCCCCCGGCATCCCCAGCCTCCCACCCAGGCAATCAAGAGTCATAGCTGGCTCTGAGCAACAGCACGGCCCTAATGTTAACATACTTGACCTTAGGCTCACCACACCTTCCTCGGATTCTGTTTTTTTGCTGGACAATTGAGGGGTTAGCTCACCCAATACTGAAAGCCCTCACCACATCTTCCAGCTTCAATCATTTCTCACTCCGATAATCTAAGTCATACTAATTAGAGCACTAATGATGGATAAAGACCCAGGTTGCACCACAACTGCTCCTTCCAATCTCCACTGATTTGGTAGTTACAAAATGCCTCAGTTTAACAAGCAGTAAAATCGACCCCCAAAACTTTTTTTTATTAAACTTATCATCTGCTATTATATTTCATTCATTTAAAAAAAAAGGAAAATAGGACTATTTCAGTATCTATTTGCTATCAAAAAATGTTTTTAATTCCAAAATTTTGTGGCTTAAAATAACAACCCCTTGTTCACACAGAATTTCACAATTTGGGCTTTTCTCAACTGAGGTCAACTCATGAGCTGAAGTCATCTGAAGGCCCAGCTGGCACTAGATGGGCCTGACAGCCTCACTCATGTCTGATGCTCACGGAGGGCACCCTGCAGGCTCCTCCCTCCCTCCTCCTGCCCACCCCCAACCCATAGCTGGTAAGATCCCCAGGATATAGGCCAGGATCCTGTCACAAGTGAATGTCCCTCCCCTACAGGCACAGTCCAGGTCTAGGGGACCCCACCATCTGAGGTCCTCCACAAACTAAAAGGATCTTGCATACAAAATTCTCAGAATGACAAAATTCTCCCAAGTTAGAAATCTTCTGTGTACTCATATGGTGGTTATCTGACTACGTACATTTGTTAAAACTTACGGTACTGTGCACCTAAAACGTGCGAGTTTTATCTTATGCAAATCAGACCTCAATAAAAAAAATCTCTCCAGTAGGGAGCCCCCCACTGAGAGGCTCCACATTCTGATCTGACCTTTCTGAGCACCTAGTGTGTACCCAGTGAGTGCTTTAGATAATAAAGACAACGGCCAATGTGGACTTCACACGTTTTGTGTATAGGGCAATGTCTTCATAAACTTGGCCTCATCCATTTCTCAGGATCATCCCATGAGGTAATGTTACCTATACTTTTCAGATGAGGTCACAGGCATTCAGAGAGGCTCAGTAACTAGCTGAGGTCAAGGTCAAGAATAGGTGCCAGGACTTTACAAGTGAACTATGCCTGTTTCACCCCACCAAGGGCCCATCTGATACCAGCCACCAGGCACCAGTATTGTGTACTTTTTATACTTAAGGCCCAGAGAGGCTAAATGACTTCTCTATGGCCATACAGCTAATAAGAGATGACACCAAGATCTGAACCAAGCACTGTCCAGTTCCAAAGCCCATTTTGTCTTACTGCCCACAAAGGTAGCCCAGGGTTCCTCAAACCCCATCCCATCTGTTAGGCTCTCTCCTCAGAGACTTCCTGGTCTTGGGACACTCCCCTCCCCAATGTTACTATCCCTTACCTGTCCTAGCAGGTGTCACGGCCAAAACTACCAGTTTGACTCCAAGGGACAGATTGTCACTAGTATCTTCAAAGATATCTTGCCACAGCTGGTCTGAGACAGGAAGACAGAGGCTAGGGGCCTTCCAAGGGCATCTGTGCAGACCCAGGAACCTGGCCATAAAGGAACTGGGCCCACCCAGCTTCCCCACCCTCCCAGCATTTCCTGGGGCAGAAGCCAAGGACTAGGGCAGGGGTTGGGGGAAGGTGTGCTCTGAGGGTGTGGTAGAGGGCTCTACCCTGTTCCTGTAGTCTGCCCCAGTGTCCCACTGTGTGGCTCTTTGTGGCCTCAGGCAATGACACATCCTCAACAGGCCCTCCCATGGCCACTTGGGCCTTCCCCGGAGGGTGCTCGACTCAGTCCTTGAGTTTACACAGTACTGGCACTGCAGCGAATGTATCGGATAATGTACTCAGCATCATCGGAGAATGATGGGGCCCTTGTGCTGCTCTCTTACTGCTTCCCCAGGGAAACGACCACCTGACCTGATGCCCACGTTCCCTTCAAATGGGGCCAGTGGCCACACAGACTGACCACAGCCCGGCGTGTGCAAGGAGAACGCAGCACAGGTATTTTGTTATTCTCACGGGAGGGACCCAGTGGTCCACTACCCCACATGGCATGAAATCTCATATGGGAGAAAGTAATTGTCTCCAAGAAAGAACAAAAGGGAGCAGAGCTGGACAATATGCTCCTTCGTTGACATCCCGCCCCATGGAACCATGTACTGCAGAGGGCTCCTGTGGTAACTGCTACAGTAAGTATTGGTGGGAGACAGTGACTCTCTGACCAGCAGACAATGCTCATCCTAACTCCCTGCTCACAGCAAGGCAACCCTTCCTCTGACCCAGGTTGACCATTTCAGGGTTAGGTTCTAACCATATCTGAAGCTAAGGGTCTCCTCTGGGAATCTGGCTTTGGGAGAGAAAGACAGAAAAACAGACAGACGGCAGACCTTGTGGGTTATCAGAACTTGTCACTTCAATGTGGGGTTCATGGTGGGTGGCCACATTTGGTCTAGAGCTAGGGAGCACATAAACCAGGCCTGCAGGAGGAAGGGTGGGCGACAAGCAGGACAAAGCGGGGGGGGGGGGGGGGGAGGGGGAAAGAGAGCTGGCACGATTCCCCACCCCGCCCGGCTAGGCCAGGTGGCTAGTAGAGCCACCCCAGGACCCACGAGCCAGAGAAGGCTTAGTTACCTGCAACCAAAAGCCCTAACTAATAGTCACTGAAAACACAGGCATTCTTCCAAGAGCCAAGACACAGAAAGCCAGACAAGAAGCACCAATGTCAACTGAGGGAACGTGCGAGAACCTGGAAGAGAAAGCCCAGGCCTGGGCCCGGGCACTGTGGAGCCTTTTATCCATAGCGATTTGATTTGGCACTTCGATCCTTTGAGTTAAACTTTCTTCAAACACTTTTTTAAAAGTTAACTCCTGCAAGCAGGGACAAGTCATTAACTTATTAAGCCTGATGGTGCCATTTCTGGCTGGTTGGGAGTGGCTGAGTGGACTGCTGGACTGAGAAGGGTTCAGCGGCCGTCTCTGAGTGCAGTGGGAAGCGTGCAGTGGGGGTCAGCAGACCTGGAGGCTTATCCTGGCTTTGCCACGTGTTCTAGGGCAGCTACTTCCCCAACATGGCCTCAGTTTGCTCATCTATAAAATGAGAGGGTCAGCCCAGCCCAGTTACATACATTTGGGTCCTGTTTGGCTGTAGGTGCCATCCCATGAACTGTTTACTGACAATGACCTTCATCTCTGCTTTGGGAAGAGACCCCTGCCTGATGTTTTTTGTGCTGCGAACAACTTCCTATCCAAACCATGGCCCCTCAAGGACAATGAGAAAGGAAAAGAAAGGAAGGGAATGACCAGAGGAATTTAGCCTTTAGCCCTAGGAGACCAGGGAGACAAACAAAGAGAGGCTGATCTGAGCCTCAGGCCCTGGCTCCAGCCCAGATATCTACACCTTCTGCGGTCCAAACAGAACTAGAAGTCTGGGTATAGGACCCACTGCCCCTCGTCACTGAGAAACCAACAAGGTCATCGGGTGTGATTCACAAAAAATAGGAGGCAATAAGGGACATCATTTAATTTCCAGTTTACCCAAGGAAAAGGACCCTGGCAAAACCCACTTGCCTCTGAGATCTTGGGGTGCTAACAGGAGCTGCATCCTGGAGAAATTACTTCCCTCCTGGAGCCTCAGTTTTCTTTCTTTCTTTTTTTTTTTAGAGACAGAGTCTCACCTTGTCGCCCTCAGTAGAGTGCTCTGACATCACAGCTCACAGCAACCTCCAACTCCTAGGCTTAGGTGATTCTCTTGCCTCAGCCTCCTGGGTAGCTGGGACCACAGGGGCCCACCACAACGCCCGGCTATTTTTGTTGCAGTTTGGCTGAGGCTGGGTTTGAACCCACCACCCTCGGTATATGGGGCCGGCACCCTACTCACTGAGCATAGACGCTGCCCCTCAGTTTTCTGACATTAAAATTGGAACACAGTAAACAAAATTACCCAAAAGGTATGCAAACATCTGGAAAGTAAACCAGTCTCAGAAGTCCAGTTAATATGCTCAGAAAGGAGGTAAAGATGAGAGAAGTGACCAGAAGCCATTTGAGGTCCCACCTCCACCCAGTAAAATATTTTTAAATGGACACTCACCCCCATCAAATACAAATACAGATGGTTCTTGACTTAGGATGGCTCAATGTAGGATATTTTCAACTTTACAACAGACATAACTCTATGGTAAGCCAAGGAGCATTTGCACAAGGGTATCTGTGTAATGCAATATATTTTCCTAAAAATCTTCACATTCTACCAAATTACACCCTAAAAATAATAGGATTCCTGGGAAAAACAGAGTTGGTGCATATCACTTAACACCTGTGAAACCTTGTTACCAGAATGTTTCCCAAAACAGCACTCACTTCTTAGGACACTGTTCTCATCAAAATTCAAAACACCTGCAGGATGTCACCTGTGCCCACTGTCTCCTTATAGGGGCAATGTCTTTGTGGCTCGTCCATCTGCCCTCTCAGCTGCTGCCCATAGAGCTTCAGGGCATAGAAAGACTCTACAACAACCCTGGCTTACACTAAAGGATGCTGCATCTATAGGTCTGGGCGTTTGGGGGTTCTTCATATATAACTCTTTAACCATGAGAAAGTACATTCTGATGCGTCAAAATACAAGCATACTGGGAAAAATTGCAAATGAGCAAACACAACTTTTCTGTATACCAACATTATCCCACCATTTATCATTCATAGAGGCACGTGCTGTAGCACAACAAGTGAATAATGTCAAGTGTGAGACAATCCTTATGTGCTTGCAGGAAGTGTAAGCGGTGAGGTAATCTAACTTATCAGTTGTTTTAAAACATAATAATGTTTTCCAAAGTTTGTGCTTTGTTATTTTAGTCAAGCTCCCTCTGTTAGGTTAAAAATAGCAGGCTCGGCGCCTGTGGCTCAATCGGCTAAGGCGCCAGCCACGTATACCTAAGGTGGCGGGTTCGAATCCCCAGCCCGGGCCCACCAAACAACAATGACGGCTGCAACCAAGAAATGGCCGGGCGTTGTGGCGGGTGCCTGTGGTCCCAGCTACTTGGGAGGCAGAGGCAGGAGACTTGCTTGAGCCCAGGAGTTAGAGGTTGCTATGAGCTGTGATGCCATGGCCCTCTACCCAGGGGGACAGCTTGAGACTCCGTCTCAAAAAAAAAAAAAAAATAGCCACACATTCTTTATAGCTCCTCTCATTAGAAAGTGGAATCAATTTCTCCAACCCTCATATCTAGGCTGACTTTATATCTTGCCTTGACCTCCAGGATGCAGCAGGAGCGACTTTCCCTGGTTTCCCAGGAAGGCCTCAAGAGGCCTTGCAGCTTCCCCCCTCATACCCTGAGATCACCCCATAGAGAAATAGGCACTGGCCTCCTGGAGGATAAAAGGCCACATGCAGAAAGAAACCCAGCCGACAGCCAGCACCAACCCCTACCTTGGTGAGTGAGGACACCCTGAACTTTCTACCCCAATGGAGCCCAGCAGAGGGCTGCAGTGACATGAGTGAACACAGGTAAGACCAGCAAAAAAAAACCCAACAGAGACCTGTCCACAGAATCACAAGCCCCTAAGGTGACTATTGTTTTAAGCCATTAAATGTGGTGATGACTTGTTATGCAATACAAGCAAATATAATTTTGTAGACATCTCACTAATTCATTAATACTCTGATAGTTTTCCCAGCTTGGAAGACAATGACCATTTTATGGAGGTCTTAATGACTCTACAGGCCCATGGCAAGGGACTAAACCAGTCCTGAAAGAGGCAGCATCTCCAGGGACCCTATTGGGATTAAATAAATCAAGGACCGTCAATAATCCAGACTCAGGGAAAGCAGCATGCAGCAGGTGCATGAGTAACCTGACCAGTGTAAGAGCACTGTCCAGTGCGAGGCTGAGGAATAGTTCCCGCGTTCAAACCTCTCCTGAGGGAGACAGAAGGCTGATACTCCTAACCCAGGCAACACCTCGATCTTTGTGGCTATGGTAGACTTAGTAATAGTGTCCTGGAAACTATAAATATGTTACCTTTCATGGGACAAAAGGGAGTTTGCCAGTATGATTACAGTAAGGATCTTGAGATGGGGAGATTATCCTGGGTTATCCAGACAGGACTTATAAGAGATCCTTCTACAGGGGTCCTCAGAAGGGGGAGGCAGAAGAGGAAGAGGCAGTGTCAGAGAAGAGATGACTCTAGAGGCTGCAGTGAGGGTTTTGAAGATGGAGGAAGGTCCAGAGCTGAGGAATGCAGGTGACCTTGAGAAGTTCAAAAAGGCAAGGAAAACAATTCTCCCCTAGAGTCTTCAGAAAGAATATGGCTCACCCAATGCCTTGATTTTAGCCAAGAAAGAGTCATTCTGGACTTCTAGAAATGTAAGATAATAAATTTGTATCCTTGAGGACACTAGATTTGTGGTGATTTTGACAACAGCAGTAAGAAATGAATGCACTGGATAATTCCTCCTGCCTACAAGAATGTAATTTGGCATGTTTCTTCATAACAACACATAATGGTAACAGCTGATATTAATTCAGTGTCTACTTCGTACCTAGCTCTGTTCTAAGTGCTTTTCTTATAAAAACTCATGCAATCATCACAAAAACACCATGAGGAAGATACTATTATAATCCATATTTCACAGATGAGAAAACTGTGCCAGGGCCACAAAACTGGTAAATGGCACAGCCCTTATCTGAACCCAGGCGGTCTAGGTCCAGGTCCCACACTGAACCCTATACCTCCCAAATCAACCTAACATGGTAATAATAAAATGAGCAGCTCCTATGTGCCAGGCCTGGGGTAAGCACTTTACATATACTGTCTCACTCATTCTCACAGCACCCTGGTGGAGCAGGGATTATTAATTATCCTTGTTTGCAGTAGAAGAAATTGAGATACAGCAATATTAAACCCAGATGTTAAGCACATCTGAACCCGGAAGTGTCTGAGCCCAAAACCCAGGTTTAACCACACGCCATATGGCCTCCCTGACCCCCTCAAGGGCCAGATGGTAGAGAAGAAGACAAAGATAAGTAGTGAAACCGCATAATTCATCTTCCAAACTGGGATACTTTGAAAGTGAAAGGTGTCACTGTTAATAATTTCCCTGGAACAAGAGGCCTAAACTAGAACTATTCCAGCAAACCAGGACAGATGGCCACCCTGAAAATAAGGGGACTAAAATCAAGACCCAAACTCCGCAGTTCAGAGCTTCCCAGGAGGAGTGCCATGCAACAGCTGCCAGGTCACGGTCAAGGCTGGAAGAAGAGGGGTGGTCCTGGCAGAGCTCAGAGCAGCATCTGCAAAGTCATTTGCAGTGACAGGAATGCAGCAGAGCTCTGCAGAGCCCTCTTCCGTGGGGTCGGTTTCATTTCTGGGCATTGCCTCGGTCGTCTCCTCTGCTGTCTCTGTCCTCTCGGGGATGTCCAGGCCCTGGCATCCCTGCCACATGCTGCCACATGCTGCTCATTCATTAAAAGCCCCTGATTCCTCTCTGCCAACTAATTATGCACAGCAGTAATAAAGAAGCTTTCTCCCCTACCAAAGAGGCCTATTTATATGACAAGAGAGCATTTCGCCCCCACAAGATTGAGCCATCACTCCAAGCCTTGTTGGAATCAAAGCTGCATCTCTTCTGAGACTGCCCGAGCTCTGCCCACTTTCCCTCCAGCTTGGCCTATGTTTCTAGAAGCACCACTATGAAATGCACAGATTGTGGATGCCACCCCCTGCCCTCGCTGTGTACCCTCATGTCTTGCTGATGATATTAGCTCAACAAAAAATAAAACAGTTATTGAACACCTACTGAAAGCTCTTACTAAAAATATAGAAATGAAAGACAAAGTCCCTGCCCTTCTTGGGGAAAAGGCATTAAGAGAAACAATACAAACTTTAGGGTTCCATGATGGACTTAGATCCCAACTCCAGCACTCACTAGCTGGCCAAGTTACAGAATTTACCAAAGTCCTCACTTGCCTCATTGGCAAAATAGGATAACAGAAATACCAACCTCTTAGCCAGGAGTTGTGGTGGGCTCCTGTAGTCTCAGCTATTTGGGAGACTGAGGCAGGAGGATCACTAGAATCCAGGAGTTTGAGGTTGCTGTGAGCTAAGCTGACACCACAGCACTCTAGCCAGGGGCAAAAGACTGAGACTCTGTCTCAAAAAAAAAAAAAAAAAAAGCAAAAACCAACCTCATAAGGTATTGGAAGAGTCAACGGGATAAACACATATAAAGCTGGCATATCAGCGGCACTCAATAAACACCACCAGGAACCATCAATGGTTAACTACTGAAAGCTTCAGGGCCACACAGGTGGATCTGGCCCCAGTGGATAAGTCCAGGAAGGTTTCCTGAGAAACGATACCTTGTTTTGAAGGATGAGTAAGGGTTTGCTAGACAAAGGGAGGATGTCATAGGCAAGGGGAACTGCATGTGTCCAGGGTCAAAAGAGATCACAGGACTCCAAGAAACACAAGACACTGTGTAGGGGGATGATGGGGAGGCCATAGGGACCACCAGAGATGCAGACACAGCTACAGAGGCAGGTGCTGACACAGAAGTGGGTCCCATGTTCGGAACCCTAACCGGTAATACCTGGAGCATCGCTTTGACCTTTTCTTAGTTCCTTTGGGGGCCACAATCAGCATCCCTCTGTTTTGATCTGTAGGTTGATGGCCATAAGAAATGGGGCAGCCACACTCTCCCTATTAGCCACTGACTCCCTCATTTAGACATTCCACACAGTTCCTCAGGGCCTACAATGTACCAGGCATGTGCTAGGAGAAGCTACACAGCCGGATCAGTTGGGCCCCTAGTCCAATGACCCAGGTACCAGCCCTGACACGGCCCCCTTGCAGCTGTGCACTACCAGGACTGGCAGCCTTCCCCTCAGTGAAATTGGGGTACCATGGCCCCTTCATAGAGTCATGCACTCAACAACAAACCAAGTCAGGCCTAAATGAGATAACTCAGTATTCCCAGCTTTTGGCATATGCTAAGTCCTCAATAAGTGTCAGGGTTTGAAATGTTTATTTTTATTAAGATTAACTGCTGGCATAGTAAAAATCCCATCTCCAAAGCCCAATGCAAGACCTCCAGAAGCACTCTCAACCCTGCCTGCCATCCCTCTCCTCAACCCACACCCCTCCCTGGAGAAAATGACTTGGTTTCCACTACTCACACTGGTCACTGCCCAGACTCAGTCACCATAGGAGCTACCCCAGTCAGAATCACTCAGTGCACTGTCCCCACAATTGATCTCATCCTTCTAGAGCTCTGTGTGTCAACCCACTCAGGTCATGGGTGAGGGGCAGGATTAAAAATCATCTCAGCCTTTGCTGTCCAACTATCCAGAGACTAAAGGGGATTCACATTTTTTAAGTTAATTCATTTAAATATCCTATGAAAGAAATTTACCAACACACACAAAATGTACAGAATAGTAATGAACCACCACTTCCCATCACCAAGCTTCAACAACTACCAACATTCCGCCATTCTGGTCTCATCCTCAAATCCACCCACTCACCACCATGCCCCCACTCAACTTGTGGGGGAAGATTTAATGGCCCGCCTTTCCATCACACACACACCCTGACTCCCACTGCTAACAAGTCCCACAGTCTGGAATTTGTGCCACTTATTCTTCTGCACCAAGAGCATCCTGGAAATTCTCCCCTTAAGCACAACCATGTTCATCTCCCTAATAGAATGGTAACTACTGACCACATCCATGAAGGATATAAACAAGGTGGTACCCTGGAATCGGATGGCCTGGATTCCAGTTAATACTTCCTAGATGTGTGACCTTGGGTAGATCATTCAATCTGTGTTTAGATTTCCCACCCTCTCAAAGTGGAATGCTGGTAAGAGGTTTGTTGTGAGACTTAATAAAATAAAATAATGCATGTTCATTGCCCAGCACAGAATGTGCAATGTGGAAGCCTTAGAAATAGATGTGTTGCAGGAGTGAGCAGACTTTACTCCTATGTGATACTATTAATAGCCCTCATTTACAGATGAAGGGATGGGAGCCAGGGACAAGGTGAGATGCCAGGGACAGCCTGCTTTGGAGGTTGCCCTGTGTCCTAAGTCCATGCTCCTGGACTGTCACCGGCTGCCTTGAATTATAGATCGTTGGAAGTGAAGAAAGATCCAGGCGGGCAGTGGCAGGTGGCACAGCACCCCCAGTATGTGCTTCCTCATTCTCTGGGGGCTCTCTCCTAGCTCTAGAGAGACAACCACACCATGCTCGTGTGTGTGTGTGTGTGTGTGTGTGTGCAGGGTAAGTATGCTGAATTTGATTTTATAAAACAGTGTTGGGGAGTGGGTGCCCACCCCTGCTCACTCTTCTAATTTGACAACTCCTTTGCTCAACCTTGCATTTGATACAACCACCCACTCTTCATCTCAGCATGAGAGACAAGAAACTGGCTCACTAACTCTCAAGCTTTAGCAATTTAGACACCCCTACTTATCCTAATTTTTTTCCAATTTAAAGAAAAAAGTGGGGGAAAAAATGAGTCAATGCAGTCAGAGTGATGTTGAGACAAAGACAGCTGCCAGTCGGTCACCAGCGTTTGCCCGCCGAGGAAGGGCAGCGAGGGGGGCAGATTCAGTGTTTGGGCAGGGCCTGGGCTCTGCACCGCCCTCCCTGGAGTGAGCGGTGTCAGGATCCCCCAGCCCCCACCCTGCACTCTCCCACCACTGCAGTGCCGCGTGGGGAGGCACCTCCCAGATCCGCAGGAACAATGGGCTGAGGAGGGGGCAGGTGCGGCTGGGAGCGCAGCAGAGGGTGGGGGCCGTGGGCACCCACAGCAAGACAGGGAAGGCAGCCCCGAGGGTGGCTGGGCTGCCACTGGACTCAGTTTCTCCGGCTTCGAGGTCCCGCAGAGCCCGGCGCTCCTTCCTGGCTGGATCTCCCTTACGTCAGGGCATTTTTAATTTCATCCTCCCCTGGCGTCTTGCCCGTAGCTCCGGGAAAAGCTGCCCTGCCGCTCTCCCCTCGGGCCTCTGCTCCCGCCACGGCCTTGCAGGTCAGGAACGCGCAGCGCCTCGGTGAGCCCAACTTTCCTCACTTGGGACCCACAGAAAGACTGGAATCCTGGCCAGCCAGTCCCCTCCTCGGACGAAGCTTTGATTTACAGCCCTGGGCTCTGAGATCCGCTCCCCCTCCCTGGTCCTCTCCCGGTCCCCGACCTCTATGAGCCCTAATCACACTCCCCAAAGACAGCGGCCCCAGCACATCTGCAAAATGTAAGCCTCCATCCTCCGCACTGGGCGCTTCCCCTCGCCTTCAGCAAGGAGGGGACGGTCCAGCCCCGCCGCTTGGCCCTTCCTCTCCCCAGAGAATTCCTAGGGATGTCGTTCGGCCCGTAGCTGCAGCTGGTTCAAGAGTCTGCCCAGGCCCGGTGGGATGAAGGGACGGGTCCAAATCTCAGATTTCCCCCAGGTGCCCACTCGCGCCTCGCTGAGTCACGGAAATTAGCCGCTAGCGACACCGGCTGCCGGCCCTTTACCCGGCCAGCGCTGGCCGCCCCAGCACGGTGCGGGGTACGGACCGGGGAGCGGTTCTCACCCGCACTCACACCGGCCTCGCAAGAGGCGCCACCCCGCGGCAGGTACGGGCAGGGTGCCCCAGCAGGGGCTGCGATCCCCACCGCAGTATCCGTACCCCGGCCGGGAGCGCAGCCCGCCGCGCTGCAACCCACTGTCCCCGGTGAGAGCAAGATGGAGAAGGAGTCCCCACTTTTGCACAGCCCACGAGAGGGCTGCGGGCACCGGACCGAGCGCGCCTCATCCCTCCCCTGTCCTGCAAGCCTCAGTCGCAGGACCGGTACCCTGCGCTCACCTCGGGGCCCTGCGCCGCTGCCGCCGGCTTCCTTGTCCGCCATTGTCGCGCAGCCCCGGCTCGCGAGAGGAGCCTCCGGCGTAGCCCCGTGCCGGTGCGGGTCCCTGTCCTCGTCCTCGGCTGCGCTCGGGCCGGGTCTGCGCCGCTGGGCAGCCTGAGCCCTGCTCTGACGCGGCCGCCGCCGCAGCCCGGGCTCCTCCCGCGCTCCTCCCCTGCCCGCCCTGCGCCCCGCCCCGCCGAGCTGGAGCCAGCTAGGGACCGCCGGGGACGGCCGGACACGGCCCGGGAAGGCGGCGCGGCGAAGGGCGGGGCCCGGGAGCTCCGCGCCCCGCCCGCCCGGAGCCGCCCCTGAGAGGCCCGGCCCCCTCCTTTCCCGGCTCGGGGACCGAGCGCTTGTCCCAGCGTCGGCCGCGGCTGGGGTGGTAGCGCGCCTGGAGCGCTGCTGCTTGCCCGGGGGCGGCGAGGGATTGATTTTTGGCCCTTGAACCCCCCGCGCGTCCGCTCCTAGGAAGGCACAGAATGGCAGGCCTTCTGTCTTGAAGACACCTGAGCCCTTCCGCAAGCACAGAACACGAGCCACACTCTCTCGGAAATGCCCGCTCCACTCCCCGCCACTTTCTCTCTCTCCCCAAAGGAGCGGTCCAAGGTCCGCGCAAAGGCAACCTGGTTGGACCTAACGCGGCCAAGATCCAGGCCTCAGACCAAGGACCTGCGCGGGGGCCGTGCAAGGGCATCGCCGCGGGCATCCCCCTTCAGGCCGCCTTCGGGACTCCATGGCAACTCGGAACCCAGGGAGGCGCTTGCCGCGGAGGCTGAGTCGCGCCTTCCATATATGGGCTTTAGCCGCCCCGCCCCTTAGAAGTCGGAGAATAATGACATTAATAATGCAAGACTTTAGCGGTGAATGATTCATAACCCGGTCCTCCTGCTTTGCCACACACACGCGCCGCCGGCACCTGTTTGGGCTTGATCAGCCTATCTTGGTAATGAGGGAAGTGATCAGAATCTAACACGACCGTTGTTGGGTCCTTTGCAGGCGCTTGGCACTATGCTGGGTGTTTGAGTGCTTTAACTCCTTTCCTCCTCATAACTAACATTTTCAGATGAGGAAACTGAGGTTTGGTGGGGTTAAGCTAAGCGACCAACCCAGCATCACACACAGCAGGTATGTGACCCAGCTGGGATTCCTACCCAGGTGTAGTCACCAGTTCTCCCTCCCTTGGTGAGAAGGGTAGCATCTCCCAGAGGGCACCGAAAGGAGGCTTGATGGTGCCGTGCCATTATGGATAACAGGATGAGCTTAGCTGCTGGGAGAGCCCAGGGACTAGGCTCTGCTCAGAAAGCGATGATAAAGTAACAAGTTCAAAATATGAAATATTGTCTTCTGTCTGCGTACATTAAACCCAAATACAGTCCCTCGCTGTGTGAGATCACAGTCAAGTTATGTGATGTCTATGAGGCTCAGTACCCTCATCTGTGAAATGGAAAACCCACTTCATAAGACTAAAGAGGATTAGTGAGACGAGGCATGTAAGAAGCCCAGCCTGGGATCCAGCACACACAGTAAACAGACCCCAGAGCATCAGCTATTAAATCACAGGCATCCTTTTAACAGCAGACAAGGGCCAGTTGTGCAGGGCAATAGAGGTACATGGGCAGGGTACAAGGTATTCCCACAGAGCCCCTCTCCCTACTAAGGTGGTCTGCTTGCTGAGATGACACTCTCATCTCAGAGGAAGACCCAAGAGATGTTTCCAGTGAGTGGCCTGGAGGCCAGGAGCATGTGGCACCCCAAGGCAGACAGAAGGGTTGAGGCAAATTCCCTGAGAGCCAGGCAGGCTTGGGATTCAGTGGGGAAGGGCTGGTGTGGCCCTTCACTGACCCCACAGCTGCCTTCCCAGTTCTGCTCACATCTTCCCACTGAGTGGAGCTTGCTGAGCTGAGGCCACATAGGTTAGAACAGAAGAGGCCACTGGCACTATGTCCACTGAGTACCAGTGTCATGTGGACACACTCCTCAAAAATGATGCCAGAAAGAGCTTGCGATTAAACATGGTTCTCATTGTGTCTCTCTGTGCTTAAAACTATGTTGGGCTTCCCCTATCTACAGGAAAAAGCCCCAACTCTTTGGTGTGACCCTCAATCCCTTTATTAATAGTGAACCCCAGCCTCCCTCACTGCAGTCTCTCTCCCAAGAAACTCTCTCTCCCTAGCCTTCCTCTGCCCTGCTGTGGTTACAAGCAGCTTCTCTCTCTCCATGTTTGGCACCCCCTTTCACTTCCCTCCTCTACTTGCCCACATCTGGGCCTCCTTCAGGACCCCAGTCCAAGGCCACTGGCCCAGGGAAACCTAGAACACTGCCCCACCCCAGGCCCCCTGGCAATCTGCACACCCACACACCTTCATCTTCTCTCCCTGCCAGCTCAGCATGCAGAAGGCTCCGCTGTCTGTCTTGAAGACACCTACTTCCACACCCAGGGCCAGAACTTCCTCTCCCAGGCTCCTCACACTCAAATGAAGCCCAGCACATCCTCTCCTGTCCTTCCTCCCAGGGGGCTACATTTCTGTGAAGCAGCACCACCTACCAGCCCCCAAGCCACACACCTGGGCCATTTGGCTTTGGTCCATCTCCAGGTAAAGCGTTGTCCAGGTGTCTCTCCTCTGCATTCTCCTTGCTACCACCCTTGTCCAGATGACCGTCACCTCTCCCTGCCCCAGCCTGCTCACCATTCCCCCATGCTGCTGTCACAGCCCCTGGTTCAGTCTTCATGAACCTGGTCTGCCCTAGCCTTGCTCCAGCTCCAGCTCTTTGACTTCTTCAACCCCTCCCACACACCCTCCCTTTCTCAAGCTGGGATTTCACGGACATTGATAGGCACCTGACGTGTGGATCACTTGTCCCTTGTCCTGTCTCGGCACCACCAGCAACCTGGAGAACCACTGCTATTCTTGTGCATGGACTGCCAAAGTCCAGGAAGGCTTCCCTGTTCCCCCGCCCAAACAGGGCAGAGGGCCACTCCTCAGTATCCTCGTGGCACCCCATTCCTCTCCATCAGGGACCTGCTCCTGGGTGTCAGGACATTGGCCTTGGCAGCTTGTCAGAACCAGCAGGAACCCCACAGCCTCCACCCCTCCACTTCCTGCTGTGCAAAGGCCTCGGGCGCCATCTGCCCTCCCCAGGCCCCCCAGCTGCAGCCACATGAGGCCCTGTGAGGAGGATGGGAGATGACATCCAGCCCCCAGTGCTGGGGGCAGAGAGACAGTTGTGATTTTCATGGAAGCATGAAAGGCAATGCACGCTGTGCCTCAGGTTTGCCCTCACAGTTTCATACTTGTCACGCTAATTACCACGTGCCCTGGTGAGCACATAGTCCACCAGCAAGGTGCCAATGTGGCCTCACCTAATTCTCAGGGTGGCCCTTATGGTCCTTCAGCCATCAGCACTGGGGCTGGAATTCAGGGCTGGGCCCTGTCCATGTCACTAACATCAGGGAAGAGCTCCCACCTTCCTCCCTAGACTGAACAGCAGCCAGAATGATCTCACGTCACTCTCCTGTAACCAGCTGCTGCAGGAACCAGCCTCCTGTCCCCCAGTGACCTTGGCTCCCTCCACCCTCCCACCTGCCATCCCAAACAGATAACCCCTCTTAGAACATGCCAAATGATATCCAGCCTCAGGGGCACCTCTGAGGATATACCCCTGAAGAAACTCATCACATGGCTTACTAAGGAAGCCTCAGGACAGTGAGTTCTATCCTGAGTCTAGAGCAGCACCTGGCACATGGCAGGCACTCAAATGCTTGATGACAGACTGGCCAAATCAGTGAAGTGGGAACACAACAGGCCTTGCCCAGCAGGGAGGAGAAAGGCCACCACATGGATGCTCCTGCACCCCAGCTATCTCTGGGCATGCCAGATTCTTGGGTACCAAGTTCCCCCAAGATCCTCTCCAAAAACTCCTCCTTCCAGTACTCTCTGTGGACACACCACCGCACACTCCAGATGATCCCATTGGGGCCCAGGCCGAGGGCTGTGATGGTGGGTGTAAGACTATTACACATCTTGGCTGGACCCCTAAATGCCAAAAAGTAGCCCAGCCTAGACCCAAGTCACCACCTTCTAGTCCCTTGCATGCTGGTCACTCCTCAAGGGCCTGGCCTCACCTCCCCCAAAGAGCCATAGGTTTTACCAGTCTCTCACTTTCTTTGGGATACCACCTGGCCCTTCAAGATGGTATGAGGCCCTTCCTTCCTCTGTCCTCTATGTACTCCTACTGTAGCACTGACCACAACTCTGAGGTCAGCATTATCATTAAGCCCATTGCACAGATGCCAAAACTGAGGCACCGAAAGGTCACTGCACGAAGAAGTTACAGAGCCAAGACTAAACCTCTGAGCCTAGAACTTAAGTCTTTCCAGCTTTGGATTGTCCTTTTCCCCTTCAAGTTGCAAGCTGCCCAGGGGTGGGGAGGCCTTATCCCCATAGTGCCTGACACAGCTAAATAGTGAAGGAAAACAGGTCCCTCAGCTGTAGATCTTTCTTATCTCTCTAGGATCCTCTTTACCCACTGGCCTGCAGACACTCCTTGCCAGCAGACTCCCTGTCTGGGCAATTTAGCCCCCCAACATCCTTACCCCTTCACATCAATTTATGCAAACAGAAGCCAGAGCCCAGAGAGCAGACCCAGCTAACCCCACCAGGCAGCCAGGGCACCCGGTACTCTGTACTAATCGTCAACCATGGAGATCCTCTGAGTGGTGGGGGAGGCAGCTGAGTCCTTTACCCACCCCCACTGGAAAGAAACTGAGAAACACTTGCTGATCAGAAGCAGGTACAAGTGAAGTAAAGAGAAGGAGGCAGAGTGGTGGGGAGCAAGGGGTCAGTCCTAACAGGGTTCACGTGGGCTTGGCTGTTTCCTGCCCCCTTGGGGTCTGGGGACATATGCCTCTGGGTCTGTTTCTTCGCCCAATATTCATAGGTGAGATAATTATGGGAGATAATATATGGAAAAATATTCAGTTTAGGGCTGTTGCAGTTAATGAGACTTATTTAATTTCCATACTTGGGCCGCAAAAATGCCTTTTGCTTGTGTATTATAAATTACAGAACGCATCCAGGCAAAATTGTCTTGGTCGGTGAAGACACGTAGAGGATAAGGGAGTGAGTAGCTTTTTCTCTTCAATGTTTAGTTAAAAAAAATTTTTTTTTAAGTTTAAGAAACACTGATACTAGTTCAAATTTGAAGTTTTAGAACACAAACATCCAGTGAAAACTGCTTTGGACTTGATGATATGCCTCCAGAATTTTCTCTATAAACTGAGAAACTGGTTCTTTATACCAGGACCAATATTCAAGATATGCTAAAGCAATGTAAAAACTTGCTAGGAAAAGGGGTGTGTTAGACCCGTCACCTCCAAGCATCCGTGCATTTCAAACACTCAACTTTTGAGGTGACTCGTGGTAGCCATGTATATGCCCTCTCCCCGCTGGGGTTTTTGACCCCATCTGGTGTGAATCAGCCTCTCCATTAACATTCCCAAACACACTTCATATATACCACATGTGACTCTTCCACAGAAACAGTCAAGAGCCAGAGGAAATTATCGCTCTAAATATCATGATCACTCAGGCCTGCAATGTAAACACTAGAAATGCCTTCTCAGGTAATGAAGGGTTATCCAAATATTTTTCTTATTTCAAACAGCAAAGGATCATCTGTGCTTCTCAGCAGCATTCTGAGACTGCTCAAACCCTGGCCCTGCAGAGCTCCTGGTTCATTAATAAGACAGGACATTCCAGAAACTGCATCTCAAGGAGGCCAATGCAGAGGGAAACAGGTTCAGAGATGGAAAACTGAAATAATCACATGGCCAGGAGAGCTTTCACAAGGGCCGTAATGAACCACAGACTACGAGGGCCAAAGAAAAACTACTTTCCTGCTCTTCACCCCACAGCCTGGGGCCTGACTTGAAGTAAGTGCTAGTAAATGTTTGCAGAAGGAATGAATGAATGATCTAATAAAATATTGGACTGAAGCTGAGCACAGTGGCTCACGCCTGTAATCCTAGCACGCTGGGAGGCTGAGGCGAGTGGAACGCTTGAGTTCACAAGTTCAAGACCAGCCTGAGCAAAAGTGAGACCTGATCGCTACTAAAAATAGAAAAACTGAGGAAAGAGGATGGCTTGAGCCCAAGTTGGAGGTGGCTGTGAGCTATGACACCAGGGCACTCTACCCAGGGTGACAGCTTGAGACTCTATATAAAAAATAAATAAATAAACAAACAAACAAAATAATGGACTGAAAATTGGGGCCCAGAGAAGCTAAATCTCTTGTTCAAAGTCACACAATTAGTGACAGAGCTTGAATCTCATTGTCCCGCTCTGCAAAATGCCGAGTGGAGATGGCTCAAGCTAGCTGCAATGGATTGGCGATGACTGCTGGGGCACAGGATAGGGCAGGAGGCCCTTTCCAGCTCCCTGGATTAACAATGTTTGTTCCTGGGCTGGGAACTGTAGCATCCAGAGCAGGGTCTTGCCCTGCCTGGGGACTCCTTGAACTCCAGGATCCCTCCTCTCTAATTTTCTAGAATTCTATAACAGGCAAAGACAGCATTGTGACTATGTAAAAGTAAATCCTAGCACATCGGGCCACCTGCAGCCTCAAACACCAGGAAAAACCTCTGAAAAGTCAAATCTTCCTTAATCATCGTGCTGCCCTGATCACCTGCCTATCTAGATGGTTCTACCCCATCTGAGGGATGTTTACACGTCCTAGACAGAGACAGGCTGGTGGCTGTACAGGAGTGTGTATTCTTCCTGGTGGAAGTGCAATCCTCACAGGGTTGGCCTGAAGAAGAGATGGAGCAGCACTGGCCTAACAAGCTGACATGAGAGTGTTATCTGGGCCAGAGGGCTGACAGCAGCGGCATTGTCAAAGCAACGCTCAGACAGTCTCCGAAACCAGCAGAGTTAGTAATGTACCAGTAAGACACTTCCTTCATTGCTGTACTTCTCAGGGAAACCAGTACAACTGGGAGTGACTTCTGCAAGAATGAGCCCAAATGTTGTCTATCTTTGGGTCACTGGGTTTCTGGTCACAGCCCTGTGGGAGCTGGAGCCAGTCACTTGTCCCTGGGCCTCAGTTTCCTCATCTGTGAAAGCAGGCCAACTCTTCCCTGCTGACCCCTGCCCCCACTGTGTATCACCTGCCTCACCTTGAAGGGCACCTCCCTAAAACTACCTACGGTTTCATCTCATATAATCCCACCCTGTTTGTCCACAGCACTAAGCATACTTTGAAGTCATTTTGTGTATCTGTGAAGCTTCCCTGTGGGCAGTGATAAGAATGAACATTTATCAAGCACTTGCTGTGTGCTGGATATTATTCTGGGCATCTCACTTCTACTGCGCCGTTCGTCTTCATGGAAGTGCAGACAAAAGAAATATACTGTTGTTGTCCCCATTTTACAGATGAGGAAACTGAGGCCTGAAGATTCAGTACCCAGCCATAGTTATCCAAGGAGCAAGTGGAATAGACAGGGTGGGGAACCTGCAGCCTTAAGGAAACTTGTGACCTTCCTGGTCCTTTTACTTGTGGCCTTTTGACTGAATCCAAATTTTACATAACAATCCTTTTATTAAAAGTGGTGCAGCAAAGAAAAATGAACCTTTTCTTGCCTCCTGTAGTGCTTTAAAAAGATGGAGCTTGAAATCAGAAGGTTGATTTTGAAATCAGAAGGTTACAAGTTCCCCATCTCCCAACCGCTGGCACATAACAGGGCAAGAAATGTGTTGAATGAATGAGTAAATGAGCGAATTAGAAGATAGAATTACAGTTTACAAAGCACCCTCACACCTCTCCTCTCACTTGAATCAGACAACTGCACCAGGAGGGAAGCATCACTACTCCTGACTTTTTCAGGAGAAAACAGAAGGCCCAGTGAGGGTTTGAGCAATCTGCCCTGAGATGGTAATTATACAGGCTGTTTTAAGCCGTTAAGTTTCTTTTAAATCTCGTGCTTTAAAGTTGCATGTACATTTGCATTCTATTCTACAATATACCTGTGTTTGTTTTCTAAGCAACATTAACATCTTAGATTTCTATTGTTTTTAAAAGGTTTTAGTGTGAAAAAATGTCAGGCATTCACAAAAATAGAAAGGACACTATAGTGACCCTAGAACTACCCATCACTCAACTTACTTACTTTAAGACAAACAGCTACTGAAGTGAAATTGCTCTCCCAGGAAAAAATAACAGCAGCTGTCATCACTTAATTTTCACAGTCCTCCCTCTAGGAAGTACACACTCACGCTGGCTTCTATTTCAGATGGGGATGTGGATGGTGAGGCCAAGTCACTTGCTGGAAGTCTTGGAGCCCCAAGGGACAGAGCAGGAGTCATCAGGCCTGGTCTGTTAAAAGGCAAGTGGCTCTGAAGAGAGCCCTGGAGGTGGGGTGAGTCAGTCCTTCATCCTCTCCCTCATTCATCCTCATTGACACATGCAGGGCCCCTCCCTGAGATGGGACTCAGAGTCTAACTGGACCAGCCCTAAAGGAACACCTAGACTTGGTGAAAAGCAGAGAAACAGACATCACAAAAATTCATGGCAGACCTCAACCAGCATCTTTGTCCGAAATTTATTAGGAAATTATTTGGGGCCTAACCTACCTTCTGTCCCCTCCACCAGGAAGCAAGTTCAGGGTCAGGGAACAGAATGGTTCAGGATGTGAGCTGGGGAATTACATTACACTTGGGTTTGAATTCTAGCTCCATCCTCCCCTAGCTGTGTGACCTTGAGTCACCAACCCTCTCTGATTCACTTGTAAAAGAGGGTTGGTAAAGCTTCCACATACTAGAGCCATTGGAACATTACCTTAGACAATGCTTAACCAGGTTTTTGCAGTAAAGGATGCTTCCCATCTACATTGGCTATTATAATTAGCACTGCCCATAACCCAATCTCTAATGAATCCCAGCTTTGTAAAAGAGGGTTGGCATTTTTGAGCCCACTAGGATATTTCTCTAAACAGGTATTTCCTTGGAAAGTCTGTAAATCTGAAAAATAAATAAAATTTAAAAATAAAAATTCTCAGCCTTCCCTACTCAGCTGGCCATGGGATATTTGCCACGTGTGAGAAGAACAATCTGGCAGTCAGTGGAGCAGAGACAAAGACACCCTGTTGCTTCTCAGCCCAGTGCTGGCATGCTGGCATGAATTCCATGATCCCACAGGACATACCCACAGGCAGTGTGGCCAGGAAGGCCAGAACAAGGGCTTTGGACTTGAACCAGCCTGGTTCCCATCCAGCCTCTCTCCAGGGCCTCGTCCTGGGTGGATGATGACTGAGAGGACCCCAAATGGTTGCCTGGCACACAGCAAGCACTTCATAATCAATGATCAGAGAACACTGGACCTGGTCTCAGGACACCTGGCTCCAAGCCCAGGTCTGTCATTTGCTGTGTGACCTTGGGCAGGCCCCTATCTTCTCTGAATCCCAGTTTTTCCATCAGTACAATGGGGATAAAAGTTATACTTATTATTCTTGCCTTGATTCTTGTGACAATCTGCCTGTCACAAACCTGGGGAATTCTAACTTGGCCACTTCTTATTTTGTGATCTTAATTACTGTAAGCCTTATTTCCCTCATCTGTGAAATGGAAATGATTATTGCACCTACTTCCTAAGGCTGTTGTTAAGATTAAATGAGGTAATGTGTGTGAAATGCTTGGTGCTCAGGGATGGAGAATGGGTACTGGTAGAGAATAGCTGTGCCACTTATATTTTAATAAATTAATATGCGGTTCCCTTCTATGTTTGCTCATTTTCTGCTGAGCACTGGCCAAGCACTGGGGAGCCAGCCTTCCCCCAAGAGAGCCAGCCTTGTGCCAAGGATGGGGTGCATCCCTCTTGGGCAACATGGTGAGTCCACAAGCCAAGCGTCCCTTGGCCCACCCCAGCAGAGGTTGGCTGCATGCAATTTTGTCTCCAATGGCTACATAGCCAGGGAATGGCCAAACTGCTCTATCAAAAGCTGGAGTGGTGGGAGGGAGGAGGGGAGAGCAGGCTCCTTCCTTAACCAGCCTGTATCAGCACAGTCTTCACCTGAAATGGGGGTAAAACACACTATCCTGATCCCCTGGCTTGGTGAGGATGAATAGGGGGAAAAGAGTTAAATAAAATAAATTCTTTCATTCCTAAAAATGTTTGTCATTCTTCATTTCCTACTTCTGATATCCTGATAAAGTAGAGAGAAAAAGGAAAAAATCAAAATAGTAAACTGAAAAAAGTTAAGTTTCTGGTTTTCATATGCTAAAAAAATTGAGGATAAGAATAAAACTAGACAAAGATACAGGTTGCATCTATGCAATCTAACCAGTGGATACGTGTGTGTGCACTCGTGTGTGACATGTCCTTGGGTCTCAAAGTTCAAGAGCTAAGTACTCAAGCCACACAGGAATATCCCCACAAATAGACAGTTAAATAAACACATACAAAGATCAATCTTATCAGTAATTTAGATGTGTACATATGGTAAAACATTCTTTAATGGGATAAACTATAAAACAATAATACCCAATGATGAGGTAATGGTGAAGTTTATACTTTCATATATACATGGACACCACCATCTTAAACTAAGTGGTTTCATACTTTGGAAAATCAAATGGTAACATTTAAAATACTTTGACCAAGAGCAGCACCTGTGGCTTAGCGAGTTGGGCGCCGGCCCCATATACCGAGGGTGGCAGGTTCAAACCCGGCCCTGGCCAAACTGCAACAAAAAAATAGCCGGGCATTGTGGCAAGCACCTGTAGTCCCAGCTACTCAGGAGATTGAGGCAAGAGAATCGCCTAAGCCCAAGAGCTGGAGATTGCTGTGAGCTGTGACGCCACAGCACTCTACCAAGGGCAATAAAGTGAGACTCTGTCATTAAAAAAAAAAAAAAAAAAAAAAAACTTTGACCAATTAATGCTTCTCTTAGAAATTTCTTCTATGTCAAAAGAAAACAGCTAAATCCACATATTTTAAAATGTTAACTGATGCAAGAGTACCATTAAATAAAATTACAAGCATAAACATGAAGGTGGGGTGGCAATATGGAAAAATGTCACATATAGAAGAAAACAGCATGTGAAGTATCAGTGTATAATGATTATAACCACGAAAAGCATGCCTGTGTTAGGATAGAGCCTGGAGAAATCAAATTGTTGTGTGAAAGCAGAGGAATAAAAAGGGAGACTTCTGTCTTTTCAGTTTCTTTCAGGGCTTTGTATTTTTTTTCTGTCTTCCTTTTCCTCTAAACTCTGTCCAGAGACCAATGTCTCTCACTTCCAGGTAAGGATGGGGAGCTGTGTCCTGCCTCAACCAATACTCTGGCTCTTGCCATTAATGATTTGATTCCTAAATTATGTGGTTGTTTCTTGAAACTGCAGCTCTCAAAATAAACTGGCTGGTGTGCTTGTGAGATCACAGGCAAACAAGCTCCAGCAGATACTTGATTCGAACAAACACATTAAATTGTGCACTGGGGCCAAGGAATTTCACATTTGGACATGAAATGTCAGTCCGCACAAAAGGCCTTCTGAGCACCCAAGAGTGAGCTCAGAAAGGCCGCCCTTCCCTGAGGTTGCTTGCCTTGGCACAAGAACACTCCCCTAGGCCTGCGGCCACCTCTCAGCCTGTTCTGGGTCTCATGCCCCTTTGTGAATCTGATAAATGCTCAGACTTTGCAAACCATTTTGAGGGGTCTGTAAGTCTACGTGGTGAAAGTTCATTATTTGCTCATTTGTGCACTAAAACAAGCATGTTTTAAGGGTCTATTACATACTAGGCCATGAGGATAAATATTACAATGGTGGGCAAGCACAGTCCCTGCCCTGAAGGATCCCAGTCTTCAGGACAGAGAGAAAACAAGAGAATACAGCTTTCAGTGAATTGAGTTTGGGCTGGTCCAGGTACAATAGTGTGCCAGTATCAAAAGCTAATATTTATTGAGCACTTACTAGATGCCAGGCATGTTTCTAGGCCCTCTCCACAGAGTATGTAACTCACTGTGGATTATGTTTGATTCACTTAATCTTCCCACAGCCTTAAGGACGGGTAATAGTATTATGCTCATGTTACAGATTAGGAAACGGAAAAACAAAAAAGGTTTGATAACGTGCTCAAAGATGATCAGCAAAGAAGTCGAGACCTGGGACTCTGATCCTGCCTGCCCACTCTGGCATTCAGGCTGCTGACAGTGTAGCCTGGGGGTACAGTGAAGGAGCTGACCAGCAGACAGGAGGAGGGCCCCAGGACTCCTAGTTTTTCCAAGCAAATCAGTGCCTCAGTATTCTGGGTTATGCCTGTGTTCCCCCAGCTGGCTAACAGCATGAGTCTCAGGAGAAGCAGCCCTCATGTGGGCTGTCCCCTCCAGGTCTGAGGATCAGACTCCAAAAGCCAGAAATTGTTCGCTAGGGCCATGCCGAGTGTATCTATGTAGACAGCCTCTACCAAGGTCACCTGACTTCCCTCCAAATGCCCCTTCTTTTCAACAGCAAAGGGCGACAGAAAGGATCTCCAGCATAGGATTCATAAAGTCCACAAACCCTGGTTGGGGTTAGACACATGCAGAACCACATTAAGAGACAGAATGTCTGTTAGGCTGAAACCAAGAAGAAAGGTCAAGGTTAAAAGTACAGACCTGGTTCTGATTTCTTGCTATGTGGTTCTGGGTACCTTTTGGTACCTAATTTTTTTCCTCTGTAGGATAGGGTTAATAACTGTACCTACTTTATTGAGGGCGTTATGAAGATAAAGGGAGTTAATACATGCGCAGAGATAATAGTTGGCACATAGTGAGTGCCAATGAGTGTCAGATGGTATTGATTATAGACAGAGTGATCCATTAACATAGTCACATCTCCAGTTAAATACAAATCCCATCTCCCTATTTTTCTGTCTGCTAATAGTTGTATATGCAGTTAAAAGACTGGAAGAAAATATACATATTAATAGTAGTAATCTTGACATAGTAAGATTATAAGTGATTTTTATTGTTTTCTTTATGCTTCTCTCCAACTCCCAATATTTTCAACAGACAACAGGTAATAACAGAATCAATAAATGATTCTTTAAAATCAAATCAACAGAAGTTGAATAGGTGATTTAGAACAGGATGGGGTCAGAAAGGCATATCTCAATGCTAGGTGCCTAATACTGTTTGGGGAAGGTAACTCAATGCCTGGACTTCAGTCTCTTTGGAAACCTCCAAATCACCCTTCATATCAACACATCTTGTCTGCTGAGAAAAGTTGCTACCTCTGCTCTCCCTTGCTCACCTTTACTCTCCTTCCACTCTGCACGTCTAGGCCTCTCTAGGCAAAGCCCTGTGACTTCTGGCTGCCATTATGCACCATTTACTATGTACCAAGCTCTGGGATAGCAACCTCACAGGATGATCTTAGAGCTGAGGTCCAGAAAGCAAGTGACTTGCCTAGGACCACCTAGTCATGAGGTGCCATGGCTGGAATTCTAACCCAAATCACTTATGCCATCAAGTCTAGAGCTCATCGTACCGACAGCTCCATGACAGAGAGAAGTCAGGGGTTACAGGAATATGGTCTGGAGCTGAGGGAGGTGTTTTCCTTTTTCTGGATAGAATCCTTGCCTGTGGATCATCTGGATGTCAACTATGTGTAGGTTACCTGTGTTCACACATATGCACATATGTGATTGTATGTGGGAGAGAAAAAGAGAAAGAGGGAAAGAAAATGTATTTATAAAACATTTTTCAAAAATCTAAGGCTAGATAGAAGGCCACACGAAGCTTGCTTAGGTTTCTCAAAGAATCACAGAAGCTGGATTTAAAGTCAAGAAAATAAAAAAGATAGACTCAGATGAGTAGAACATAGAAAAGTGGGCGGTTCCTGTGAGTAGAGCGCCAGCTCCATATACCGAGGGTGGCGGGTTCAACAGCAAAGGGCGACAGAAAGGATCTCCAGCGTAGGATTCATAAAGTCCACAAACCCTGGATGGGGTTAGACACATGCAGAACCACATTAAGAGACAGAATATCTGTTAGGCTGAAACCAAGAAGAAAGATAGACAGTACAGGTCAAGGTTAAAAGTACAGGCCTGGGTCTGATTTATGGCTATGTGGTTTAACACATAGCAAGAAAACTGCAACAACAACAACAACAAAATAGCCAGGCATTGTGGTGGGCACCTGTAGTCTCAGCTACTTGGGAGGCTGAGGCAAGAGAATTGCCTAAGCCCAGGAGTTAGAGGTTGCTATGAGCTGTGTGATGCCACAGCACTCTAGCAAGGGTGATAAAGTGAGACTTTGTCTCTATTAAGAAAAAAGAAGAAGAAGAAGAACATAGAAAAGTCAGAGCTTGTGGAATGCTTTGAGGTGGAAGCAGGCCTGGGCTTATTCTAGATCCTTGTTCCTGGCCACAGAATCCTGAAAGTTCAAAGCCAGAAGGAACTTTGAGGTGATGTTGACTCTTTGGCTCCATTCAGAACCCTTTTGTCATATCCCAGCCAGCTAGCTTGTTTCTGCATCTCCCTTGATGGGATCACAGTACTTCCAAAGGTGGCACACTCCCTCATCTCAGAGTGGTGTCAACAGCTCTTCTTCTTATAGTCATCTTCCCTCTGGTCTTTCTTCCAATTTCTGGAGTAATATAGGGTGTATTTGCCCTTTTATCCAAGAAAGGTTCCATATCCATTAGGATATCTCTAGCTGCAAATAATAAATAATCCTGACTCAGTGACAAGTAATGTTGGAGGTAGCTCTGTCTCCATCTCTTTGAGTTTTCCCAGTTCCACTGTTAGCTTGACCTCAGGAAGACAGAAACATGGCTGCTGCACCTCCATATGTCTCATGAAGCCAGGAAGTGTCCAGAGGAAGAAGATCGTATGTCTTCCTGTGGGTCTTTCTTCCCAGAAGCCCCCAGCTGGCCTCCCTCACTTCTCATTGGACAGAACTAGATCACATGACCACTCTGAAGTCTGAACCAATCATGGGTAAGAACAATGGGATTACCTAATTGATTTAGGAGGATCTGGATGTACCTTTGAAAAGGGAACATGGTCACCTTCCATGAGGAGGAACAAAATCAGGATTCTTCCAACAAGGAATAAGGAGGAAATGGATGTTGAATGAACAATGGTGTCTTTGACAGTGTCCTGTTCTTGGTTTATAGAGTGAAAGGAATTTGCTGAGGTAGACATTGGTGGTTTACACCTACCCAGGATCGATTCATTCTCAGTCTGCTGTGGCAGTATCTGCTTTTGCTCTGAGGAAATACCTGTCCTTAAACCCTCAATCCAAGGCCTGGTTGATCAGCTTCCCTGGTGAGTGTATAAGCTGCCCCCTATCCTTCTAGTTCGTTCCTTTTTACAGCTTCATTGTCAGACACAGTCACTGTTGCTTGCAGCCAAAGAATTGTAACCAGCCTATCAAATTCACTGCTGGCTTCATGATCTGCTCCCCTGGGCTAGCAGCAGCCTAGGATAGTGCTCAAGTGCTCAGGAGATTAGAACTGAGGACAGAGAGCCAGAATCTAGAATCTCAGCAATTCTCTGACTAACTGTGTGACCTTGGATAAATCACTTAACATCTCTGATTAGTTAGTCCCAGGTATTGCCTTGATCCCAGCAAGGATTGGCCAAAAAAAAATAAAATAAAATAAAATCCACATGTGCCCATGCAAGTCAAGAAATCTCACTGCAGGTGGGCGGATCTTAACTATAAGCCACAAATTTACTTGCTCAACAAATTATCAAATTTCCAATCACATCACCTCTCAATGTCTCAGCTTTCTCATACCTAAGGTGAAGATACTAACAGCATAACCCTAGGTTTTTTCATAAACATCCAGAATTATATGAATATTTGTGGAGGTACTTTCTACTCTGTTAATCCTACAAAAATGCAAGAGACTGATAGTCCTGATATCTGCTGGAAACATTAGCTTATATTTTCACCTAACAACTAAACAAATGTCATTAAATTATAAACATATGTAGTCTCCCCCTCTCCCTGCTTCTAAGGATGCTTCTGCACGCGTAGCATCCTTGGCGCTTGGATTTATGGAGCATAAAACACAGGTAAACACGCGCACAACTAGAGAAGCCAGAGACTAAATGGCTAGGTAGGAAAGAGAACTGTAACTCTCATGGAAGTTCAAAAAGAAAAAATTAAATAAATATTTAAAAACAGCTTTGATCTAAAAGATAAAGGTAGAAGGAAGAAAAGCACAGACACTGATGAGAAAGTGTATACATCTGGAAAGAGGGGAGAGAGACAGTGGAGGCAGCTGTCATGAAGATGAGAAATCAGGCAATGATAAGACAAAAAGGATCTGTTCGTCTGGGTGGATGTTATGAATGTCCCCCTTTTGCATTTTCTTGACAGACTGCAGGAAAATTTTAATTTACTTTTATTTATTTTGAGATCATGTGCTGATTTTTGAATGTAACATTGTGCTAAGGCTGGCTTGAGTGGCAGCCCAGTTTTTTATGGATTATGCACAAATAGTTTTTCATGGATTATGTACAAATAGTCACTGTGCTCCTCCTGCGTGCCATGCACTGTGCTAGGCATAGCAGAAGCCCCTTGGCCACTCTCCTGCTTTACTCTTCCAGCTGGTGGTCGCCAGACCCTACAGTCCTCCAGAATTGTTCCTCTCCAGCCCCTGAACATGTCCTCCAGAGCAAGAGAAAATAAATCTGTTTCCTGCCTTGCTTACTCTGTCAGTGGGTCTCTCTGCCTCTGGTTCTACCTCTCATCCACAACCCATTTTCTACACTGCTGCCAATGTGCTTTATTTCAAAATACTAATTAGAGGGATACAAGTGTTTTTCTTACAAGGTTATCTTGTAGAATGCTTAAGTCAAGGTTTCTGATGGACCATCACCGAATAGTGTTCCCTGTGCCCAACAGGTAAGTTTTAACCCCGTGTCCACCCTCGCACCCTCCCCCTTTCATGGGTTCTCATGTCCTCTACATCACTTTGTGCCCATGTGTACACATCTGTCAGCTCCCGCTCATTACTGAGACCACGTGGTGTTTGGTTTTCCATTCCTGAGACTCTTCACTTAGCATCATGGTCTCCAGCTCACTCCGTGTTGCTGCCAATGACATTGTATCATTCCTTTTTACCGCTGAGTAGTATACACACTACATTTTCTTTATTCACTCATGAATTGAAGGGCACTTAGGTTGATTCCATGTCTTTGCAATTGAGAATTGTGCTGTGATAAACATTCAAGTGCAGGTGTCTTTTTTGACTAAATGATTTCATTTCCTTTGGTTAGATACAAAATTGATCATGGGCTGCCCCTATTTTGCATCTTGACCTCCTCCTCCTCCTCCTCCCTTACAGGATGAAGTCATCATTCCCATCACTCCAAGGCCTGCAGCATCCGAGGGCTGCAGCATCCAAGGCCTGCAACCCCCTACCATTCTCCCCATGTCCTCTGCATCCAGTATACCCACATTTCCTCCCACACTGCCTGGAAAACCCACCATGGTCCTCTTTTTCACCTTAAAACTTCCTCTCGCTCTTTCAAAACTCAACTGGGCATCCTTCCTCTAGGAAGCTTCGCTTGGGAATCTCTCTCCCTAGCCCCTACCTCAGACAAAGCTTCCTCTGCCCCCATTAAGGCATTTCTCTACTTACGCTCAGCAGTGGCTTGTGTGTCTGTCCCTGATGCTCAGCTGCCACCATTGTAAGGACAGTAACTGCATCATGGTCACCTCTAGCACAACTCCAGGCACATGGTAGATATACCAATAAGTTTTGTTACTGACGGTGTCAAAGTGTTCTCGGAGCCCTCTGATCGGAGACACAAGCAAACTGCCACATCTGAACATGGGGTGCTTATCTCTACAATGGTGACAGAGTTGACAGGATGGAGAGACACATCCTGCTGTCAGGTAGGGGCAGGGGTGGCGCCACCAGCTTAGTGTTCAATTTCAGCTCATACATGGTGGAAACCAGCTGGTTGTGAATGGAACTATTTTGTTTGTATCTCATGGCATATGTGGGCTAGGAGAAGCCAAGTGGTCTTTTAGCTGTATTTTAAGATAAAATATTTTCAAATGATATCAGTGAAATATGATCATTTTCAAACAATAATAACACATTACAATAAATGTAAATAAGAAAATAAAAATCTCTTGTGAACACTGCCTTCTCCCCCCCATGCCCCGAGATACCACCACTGACATTCTGGTGGTGGTCCCTGCAGACCTCCTATGAAGTATGATATGATCCACTCTCTCCATGCCCACAGGGCCCCCACTTCCCAGAACCCAGGCGGAACTACCCCCAGCAGGATGGGACTGGGGAACCCACTATTTGGGGATTTGGCCCTGGGCAAAGACATAGCTGGCTCCAGTCCCAACATGGGGCCATCTCCAGGCAGATACAAAGGGGTCATTTTCCCTCATGTACAAAATGTGCTCTGGACTGGGAGTTTTTCTGGGTTATGAGATTCAACTCAATTGGAAAAGATCATCTGAGGTTTTCTAAGAAAGTCAGATTTAAGGACAGCATAGACTGAAGCTTTATTTTTGTCCAGAATAATCATGAATTATGAAAGCCAGTGGCTGTAAGCTGGGGCACAGCAGGCTTTTGTGGAGATAGGAAAAGCATGGGTAAGAAATAGCCACTGAAGGACTATGGAATTATGGGGGCACCCACCCACAAGCTTCTCCCATCAGGGCGTCTGTCCTAGGAAGTCTGTGAGTAGAGCCCACAGGAGAGTTAATGTCAGGATCTACCCAGGGCCAGGGCTGACGTCACACTACCCGCCATTGCAGCTGCCAAGGCAGCAGTGACTGCCTTCTAACCCACGTCGGGGAAAGCCCACCCACTGGAACTACCCTGTGGAAGCCATGACTGTTCATGGATTTCCACTTTGATCCATTATTCCTCATCTAGGAATCTATCTACACATACAAAACAACAATGCGAATGGTTATCACTGTGGGATAAATTGTAATTGAAAAATACTGGAACTAACACAAATGATCATTCATAGACAAGTTGAATAAACAGTATGGTACATTCATTCAATAAAATTCTGTGTAGTCTTCTGTAAGTATTCATGGGATAAAGAAGTCTGAAATTTAAAAAAAAATTCTATGTAGTCATTGAAATGAATGAAGAAAATTCCTATGAATTGACATGAAACAATTTCTGGGGCATATATTGTTTTTTAAAAGCAAGCAAAATACAGGCTAGGTACAGTGAGTGACCTGTGCCTGTAATCTTAGCATTTGGGGAGGACTGCTTGAGCTTAGAAGTTAGAGACCAGCTTGCTAGAGTGAGACTCTAACTCTATAAGAAATAGTAATATTAGCCTGGCATGGTGGGCAGGTGCCTATAATCTCTATAATCTTAGTTCCTCTGGAGGTTGAGGCAAGAGGACTGCTTGAGCCTAGGAGTTTGAGGTTGCTGTGAGCTACAATGATGCCACTGCACTCAAGCCCAGGCAATAGAACGAGACTCAAAAAAAAAAAAAAAAGCAAGCAAAAAACTATATAAAGAGAGTATTCTCGGCACCTGTAGCTCAGTGGCTACAGGGCACCAGCCACATACACCAGAGCTGGCAAGTTCAAATCCAGCCCAGGCCTGCCAAACAACAATGACAACTACAACCAAAAAATAGCCAGGCATTGCAGTGGGTACCTGTAGGCGCAGCTACTTGGGAGACTGTGGCAAAAGAATCACTTAAGCCCAAGAGTTAGAGGTTGCTGTGAGCTGTGATGCCACGTACTCTACTAAGGGTGACCTAGTGATACTCTGTATCAAAAAAAAAAAAAAAAGAGTATTCTAAAGCAATAGAGTAGAATAAAATGAGAGGAGAACAAAGACTGAAGGGGGTAGGAATGAGCGTGTGACATCTAGGAAATGAAGTTAACTTTGTATAGTTTTGACCTGAAGTGTTTATATATCCAAAAATAAAATTAAAAACAAAGGATTTTTAAAGCACAAACCCTGGATTTGATATAAGTAGAAACAAATAAACCTTACTGCCCATAATACAAATGGAAAATACAATGCAACCACACAGAAAATCACTAATAAATTTTGGATATAGTACTTTAACGGTATCTTTTTAATATGACATTTTTGAATGATGAAAAAACTGCCAAGAAATCTGAACTTAATTTAGTGGGTTTATTAGAAGTTTTGGTGCTGTAGTCCTGAAATCATGTTTTCTTGCAGTGAAGGACTGAACAAATAATGTTAGAGACTAAGGTTTTGACCTTGGAGACTCTATACGAATACAGAATGGGAGAAGGAGATGAAAAACATATCTGTGGGATATATCAGTGTGTACTCATGATAGAAAAAACAGTAACATAGTTCTGTTCACTGGAAAAGCCCAGAGGCCCTGACACCCTGAGAGAAGCAAACACACCTAACACTCAGATTGTGGTTTCTAAACACCATTTGCAACCTAAGGAATGTATGCTCCCTGGTGATATGGATGATTCCAGGACCGAGGCAGAAAAAGTACAAGTTAAGACTGAAACATCTTGTAGCAGCAGATAGTAAACATGAGCTCAAAGACCAGAGGTAATATTAAAAAGCCACAGGAGCCAGCATGACAGAGCTCCCACTAGGCAGATTTGGGACAACAGAGGCAAAAAGAAAAAGAGTCGGGGCGGGGGCGGGGGGGGGGAACAATGACAGTAATTTATTATAATACACTGAATTTTAAAAATAGATCTAGGAGAACACAATAATATTAAAAATAAAATATATTTACAGAAAGAGAGAAAAGAGGGAAAAAGGAAAATGCTAAGGACACACAGGTGTTTACTGCACTGTTCTTATAGTTTAGCGATAAGTTTAGAACTTTCAAGATTAAACGTTGAAAGTAAAAAGACAAGAGTTGAATGTTTTGGAAGCTGAGTAACGAGGCACAGACCCCCAACAGCTGGTTGTTCTCAAAACCTCTGGGAGAGGGTTGAGGGTGAAATGCCTTTCAGTTCCCCCAAGCTATTGTCACCAGTTTCGCCCTGTCATAGACAAGTACACATATATATATATTCTTTCTACTTTTTGCCCAATGGGAACACCCTGTACACTTTTTTTGTACTTGGACGCGTTCATTTTTGCAGCTGTGTATCACTCAGCAATAGATGGACCACCAGGGCCTATCTGCTGGCACCCCCTCCCTCTCACCGTGTGCCCATATCTGCCTCCCCCACACTCATCCACCTACAGTGATGGGTGTGATCAGCTCACCCAGTTTAGCTTAAGACTTTTCCCCTGTGGACACCGAAAGTCCTGGGTTCCAGGTCTCTAGTCAGAATGATCGGTTCATCCAGTTTGCCCAGGACTGTCATGGGTGAAAACCTGAAGTTCTTGGACACCAAAAACTCCCTCAAGTCCTGGGCCAACAGGGATGTTTGGTCACCCTACTGGGAGCAAAGTGGCTGCTGGCTTGGAAAGCAGCCAAAATGTGCTCCTAGGGGACTTCAGTCCCCTGCAGAAAGCTTCCCCTGGAGCCTGAGCCAGGCCCCAGAACCTGACAGGCTGTCAGAAAGGCTCTTCCTGCCCGTCCGAGTCCCCAGACTCCGCTGCCCCTCGGCTGCACGTTTCCCACCTCGGAGCATTCAGAAGAAAGTTCATTGCTCCCTCAGTAGCTTTAAATGCCTGGAAATGGCATAAAATACTAACCCAGATTGTCATTTCCTCTCCTCGATTCAATCAGCTTGGCCTGACTCTTGAGAATACCGTTCTTTTAATCATGTTTCTCTTCAAAATCACTCTTGCTAGGAACAAGGAATGTCACTCACGTATCTGGTTCAAATCATCTCTTACCTATTCTGGCCTCATAACTTAATAAACTAACAATCTTTGTGTTAAAAGTGCCCTTTGTTTAAGGCATTTTGTTTATAGAAAGGCTAACCTTGGCACATGCAGGGCCCCCAGGAAACCGCTGGTTTGCCTTCACCAGTGTCCCCAGGCTACAGCCAAGCCTGTCCAGGTAAGGGGGAGAGGAGTCGCAGTCCCTCCTGCTCCAGGGGACTGGAGAAAAGGCACCTACTGTCTACAGTCCACCCCAGCTCATGACCCTGAGATGGGCTGGGGTAGGAAGCAAAGGGCTGCAGGCCCCCAGGGGCTAGACCAGGTACCTGACTGATGAGGCTGCTTCGCAATGTCTCCGTCTCTGTTGATCAGCCTGGAGGCAAAGCTGGCCCTGGTGCCCCAGGCCTGGGAGAACATGGCAAAGAGACAACCAGAGGACTAGGCCTTGAGCCACCAAGACTGGATGGGGGGAGAGGGTGGCATGGAAAAAATGCCAATGCACTCACTCCCCCCCTTGCCTCAGGAGCTGTGATCTGTTCCTCCTTCCTGGCACCACTGCTCCAGTGACAAAGGGGGACCAGCAGCCCTGTGGTGGCAGAGCACTGTCCCCAAGGTAGGGCAGACAGAAGAGGATGACTCCCCACCCCAGAGGCCTGGGGATCCTTCCAACACTTCTCCCCACCCTACCCTTCTCTGCCTCGCCAGACTCAGCCAGCTGGGCCAGCCCCACATTTCTGCTGCCAATAGCCTGGGGTGGGGCGCAGTGATTATTTTATTTGTCTGTAGAAATCCCCAAGGAAGAAGAGGTTGCTAGTAAACTTTTTCAGTGAATTGGCCACAGCAGATGAGGCCGGGGTTGGCTCAGAATCCTAGACTTAGAAGTCTAGGACAGGCCGCAAGAGGGCTGTCACCAAAATCCAGGGCAGGATTTGTTTCTGCTGCCCAGTGTGTGGCTTCCCTGGGAGGCCACCAAGATTCTCCCAGCAGGCGTTGCTCTTCCTGTCACCCTCTACCCCCAGGGCTCTGGTCACACTCTCAGGTTCAAGTCTGGGCTATTCCCCATGGGCTCTGTGAAGTCTCTCCAAACTCTGCATTCCCTAACTGCACCCTCTGTAACTGCCTCTCCTAACAGATACCCCACTATCTCATAGGCTGAGCACCAAAAGCAACCCACACAAACAGTTTGGCAGTTCCTCAAAAAGTTAGGCATGGAATCACCAAATGACACCACTATTCCACTCCTAAGAATATAATTGAGAGAACTGAAAACTTTACACAATAGCCTGTGTACTGGGCGGCACCTGTGGCTCAGTGAGTAGGGCGCCCGACCCATATACTGAGGGTGGTGGGTTCAAAGCCAGCCCCAGCCACAGTGCAACAACAACAACAAAATAACCTGTATACAAGTGTCCATAACAGCACTAGTCACAACAGCCAAAAGGTGGGTACAAGCCGCATGTCCATCAGTGGATAAAGAGAGAAGCAAAACGTGCTCTATCCACACCTTGGAATTTATGGAGCCATAGAATAAAACACTGACACATGCTCCAACATGAGGGAACCTTGAAAACATTATGCTAAGTGAAAGAAGCCAGACATGAAAGGCCACATATTGTGTGATCCCATTTATAGGAAATGTCCAGAGTGGAAACCCACAGAGACAGCAGCTGAGTGTGGCTGGGCGCTGCTCACAGATACAGAGGTTCTCCTTGGGGTGATGGGAATGTTCTGAAAGCAGACGGTGGTGATGGTGGCATCACCATTCAACATAGTGAATACGCAAAAAACCCCACTGAATTGTACACTTTAAAATGGTGAATTTCATGTTAGGAACATTATGTTCAAATTTTTTTTTAAATAGAATCAGCCTTCTGGAGTCACCCTGATAGTGACCCTAGCAAAGCCCAATATTCCCAGATAAGCTGACTCCTCTGAGTAGTCTTTAGCTTCAAGTCCTTTCCCAGACTCCCTCACTCTATGCTGCCCTCTGCTCCCTGTGGACATGCACTCTCGTCCACACTGTCCCGCTGTCCTGATCTGCAGAACTGGATGTTGTGACTCTTCGCTGCCTGGAACACTCCTGCTATACAGGCAGCATACTTCCGAGGCAGGCCTGGGAGCGGGAGGGGATGACATCCACCACAGCATAGCGAGACATAACAATCAGACCATTCAACACTGCTATCCCTAGAATAAGTCCCTTGGCTGGGCTACCACCAGGGTCTTTTTTTCAGACCAACTGTCACCTTTGTCTCCTCTTCCTCCAGCCACCAACCTTCCTGCAGGCTGACACTCATGCTGGACTTTGAGGCCCACTTCCTTGCAATCAGACAAGCCCAAAATGTCACCTTCCCGGGCTCTTCCAGAGCAACATTGCTTCTCCCCTCCCTGCCACGGTGTCATCCCCAGACCCTCACTCCAGCTGAGGAGATGAAGGCTTAGGGGAAGTCAGCCACTCAGCCATCTCCTGCATGGATCCCTGTGGTCTCCCAGGCCAGGGCTGCGGCCCAGGGCAGCCAAAGCGCCAGGATCGCACCCTCAGGAGCTGCGTCACCCTGTCTGGCTATTGCTTTTACCGGAATAAGGCCCCACCCCTACCTCCTTTCCCGACTCGCTTGGCCCAGGGCAGCTGCAGGCTGGGCTCCTTCACGGCTCTGTAGCATGCTAATTAGGTTAGGCAATAGAGCCCAATAAATTAGAGTCCTACAGTTATTGATTCGCTTATCTGCTCTCCTGGAGATGCACACAGCAGCGCTCTGAAGATAAGGAGAGAGCTAAAGAAAACACTTCACAAGCCCTCTACTCTCCAAAGGTCTGATGTCCACAGTCAGTGGCGGGTTGGGGAAGGCATCGTAACAAGTGCAGGCCTCCACTCCTCATGCTTAAAACCCATCCCATCTCCCACCTCAGATGCCCCACTAGGAGGCAGCTCTCTGGGGAAAGGTACAAGCGGTGAGGGCCACAGAGCTCTGAGGTCATTCGAGCATTCCCCTGCCTGGGGTGGAGCTGAGCTCAGACCTCTCCCCACCTCATTCAGAGAGAGGAGAGAAGCAGAGACGTGCGGCTGCTTTACTGTGTCCTCGAGGCCAGGTGCTCAACATGTCCTCAGACCCAGATGATCCTCAAAAGAGCCTGGGGAAGGAGGTATGATGTGACCCCACGAGGGGACCGAGAAAACCAAGGCTTGGGGAGGTTGGTAACTGTCTCTGGTCACATAGCCACTAAAAGCAGAGCAGGGACCCCGGCTCTTGAATAACTGCCAAGAGTTTGGCTTATGTGGAACCCTGAGAGTGCTCCCACTGAAGTTCAAAGGCGTTAGGCAGAAGCATCCCCACAGGCCCAAGGTGCAGCCCTGGGGAGGTCCTCCTGTGCCAGACGTCACCCTCGTGTGCTTGTGACATGGTGGATCAGAGGCTTAGCTGACAGCCAGGCCCCAGGTGGCCAGCACCTGCCTGGACCAGTCAGATGCTGTGCTTGGATTTGTGAATGTGTGAGCTGCTCAGAGAAGAACGCAGAATGATTGGAGTGCTGGCCCAAAGCCGGGAGGCACACAGGCAGCAAGGAGGCAGGGAGACCAAGGCACGGTGGGAGGAGGCAGACAGCACAGGGGACCCAGCTGGAGCAATGGAGGCCGGTTTTCCTGGAGGCCCACCAGCTGCCTTGCCATCACCACGATCTCCCCTCCTGCCTCCTCCATGTGCTCCTTCACAGCAGCTCTCTGTCACCACAAACCAGGGGCCCAGCCTCCCTCTCTCCAGCCTTCCCTGAATTTGCTTAAACTATAGAATCTTCAAACTCCTGGAATCCTTTTCTGAGAACATCTTCAGGTCACTCATACGTCTTTCTGGAAGGAGATTGTTTTTAAAAGGAAGAACTACTTCTTTTTGCCATAGTTGTGAGCATGGTGGGGAGAGAGGGCCACTGAAGGCAGGGGCGGGGAGCATTCTCAAGTGTGATCAAGGGGCTACAGGGTGCAAGTGCCGGGCTACAGCTCCTGGAAACGGGGTGGGAGGAGCATGCACAGCACCCAGAGGTACAGAGATTGGCGGAGGCTGCCCTGGCACAGCACACCCTGAACACAGCCCATTTCTAAGCTCAAAGGCCCCTCACATTTTCCCCCCACAGGGGGCCTGGTCGGGCTGCCCACAGACATGCGCTGAAGGGAGACACATTTACAGAAAACACAACAAGGAAGCCACCGGCTGGGAAGGCCAAGCAATGGGGTGGGAAGGACAGGAGTCCCAGTGGGACGAGGGGACAGAAGCCACAACTATAAACCCAGGGGTGAGCCCGGCAGCAAGGCCAGTGACAGGCCTTCAGAAGTGGGAGATGGCCCACCTCCTCTGGCAGCCGAAATGGGAACTGAGGGAGGAAGAGGAGTCACTAAAATATTTTCAGCCACGCAAGACGCCAGGCCACCGCCTGGTTCTAAACCAATTCCAGGCCCTGAACAGAGGAGCCCCAGAGGCTGTTTGCAGAATGAAAAGATCCAAGAGAAAGGGATGGCAATTGTGAAATCTCATCATGGGAAACCCCAGCCTGCTGGTATATTTAACAATGGACGGTGGGGGTGGGGGCGGAGGAGAAGAGACAGACTGGTGACTTCTCTCCCAGGGGAGGGAGGCTTCCCCGCCCTCCTGCGTTGACAAGGAACTTGCCCGTCAAGGCACAAGGGGCCCAGGCTGCAGGTCCTGAGGGCTGCCTCAGAAAGAGGATGATGGTGAAGGGGTGCTGCCCCCAGGGAGCTCTGGGTTCCAGAAGCAGAGATGGGAGGTCCTGGAGGAGGTGGCATTCCCCTGGACCTACGCTGATGCCGATCCAGCCCAGGCAGGGCGCTCCAGGGGCTGCACCTTCTCAGCCACAGCCACACCCAAATGTCCCCTGCCACATGTCCCATCGCTCCCATTTCCAGGTGACCTGTACTTGATGAATTCGGTGAGAGGTAACGTGGGAGAGAATGGAGCCAGGACAAACTGGGTAGATACCAGGCTGTTTGTTCTCTGAGATGAGAGGACAGGACAGGACCAGGGTATTAAGGAGGACAACGATGCCGCCACGTTGGGACACTAAGCTGACTTGGGTGTCTCTGGGCCATTCAAGTGGAGATGTCAGGCCAGGCTGGACCACATGGGGCCAAGGACCATCAGTGCAGGAGGTAGGGGTGGTGAGGTGGGCCCGGCCCAGGCAGAGCCCCAACACTTAAGTAGCGGCAAAGAGGCAGCCCTCAGAGTCCACCCCTCCTGCTCCAGGGACCAGGACTGTGGCTCTGCTGCAGCAAATGCCCCAACATCCATGGGGCTACACACCAGGCTTCGGCCTCCAGCAGTGCTTTGTCTGCTGCTAGCATTTTCAGGGAACATTTGTTACAGCTCTTTTGCAAATGTTAGAACTGAGACCCAGAATGTTAGATGGCTTGAGAGCCCAGCAAACAGAAGTAGCTCCCAGCAGGGCACAGTGGCTCACACCTGTAATCCCAGCACTGTGGGAGGCTGAGGAAGGAGAATTGCTTGAATTGGTTAGAAGACAGGAGAGCAAATGGGGCTCAAAGCTATCTGGCTCCAAATCGTATCCCTGGGTCCTGCTACCTCTGTTCTAGGAAGGCCTGTGGGTATTCAGAGAAGGGACTCACTCTAGCCAGGACCCAGGATCCTGGCCAGACTAGAAAAGTGGGTAGGCCGAGGATCCCCCAAACACCTCCAGCTCCAGCCGCTCCTGTCAACTCAACCCTCCACCACCATCACGCAGCCCTCCTTCCTCCCACTCCTTTTCCTCTGCATGGCAGCTGAGGACCCAGCAAGACAGGAGCAGGACCACCTGGGCCCAGGTGTTTCCCCACCCCACGAGGAGCCCAGGATAAACTTCAAGCTAGGCCCTACTAACAAACAAATGTGTCAGTCAGCTGAGCAGCTCATGGTAGGACAGAAATAAGCCTAGGACACACATAGCAGAGGGGATTTTCCTTCTCTGAAACCTCAGCTGTGCTCTGGAACCATCAGGCAGACCAGGCAGGAGGCCCAGGAACCGTGTCTCACTCAGAGCCAGCCTGAGAGTGAGAATCCCCTTCCCTGCACCTGCTGAGTTTGGAGAAGGTCACACAACCAAGGGACAGTTACACCTCCCTCTGTCACCTCTGACCCTCACTCTGGCCCATGAGCTCCCACCTCAACTGATATAAATAGTGAAGAGTGAACAAACCCAAGCCTGGCCAACCCATCCCAGTCTCTCAGCCAAGGCCTGACAGTGCAGCCTAAGAAAGCTGCTCCCACTCACGGGGCCCAGGAAGGGACTAAGCTCTGTAGACAGTGAAGAAGCAAACTCTGGCTGGTCACTGGCCCTGGACAAGGGCACAGCTACAAAACAGCCCACAGGGAGCTCACAGTGTCCGTGATAATGGTGACAGTGACAATGATGACAATGGTCTTTGTCACGTGAAGGACTGGAAGACTTTGCACCAGCAGACCTCACTACAAGTAATGACTCTACCACCCTTCAGCTGAGCGACCTTGGGCAGGTTACTTACCCTCTCTGATCATATCATTAGCTGTGACCTGGTGGGGAGGGGCAGCTTCTGTGGCACGTGCTTTTTTAATATTTTCCATAGAGCACACCGTGACAATTCCAGGAGATACTGGACTGAGACCCAGGTTAGGGCTTCTCAAAGTGCAGCCCCCAGATCAGCAGCATAAAAATCTCTTGGGAACATAACAGATGCAAATTCTTAGGCCCCATCACGGATCTACTTAACCAGAAACTCCCGGTGGGGCCCGGCAACTACCCTTCACGTGCCCTCACCAAAGTCTGGGGAGCCCCAGGGCAGAGAAACGTCAGTGGAGCTCAGCAGGCTCTCCCTCCACAGGTGCATCCCTGCAGGAGGACTTGCCTTCTGAAGCTCAGTGGTCTCTCCCTCCACAGGTGCGGCCCTGCAGGAGGACTTGCCTTCTGAAGCAGGGGTTTGTGGCACAGACCTTCCTCTTGGGAGGAAGCATTGGAAAGAGGGTTTTGGAAAGGATGTCTTACTGTACCCACCAGAAAAACCCAAGTCTGCCATTTCATGAGCTTCTCCCCCAGAGGCCAGCAGACTCCACCCTACAGCCTAGGGCCCCTGCCTGGTCCCCGTCCCTGCGCCCCACCTCACTTCTGCTGCTACTGTTGGCACCATTGCCTATGGGACGGGTCCCGCTGACCTCCTGCCATTCCCACCTCCCTCCCCCAGGACCCTCCAGTCCCCCTAGAGTAAGGTGACCAGAAGTCCCGCTTTTTAACAATTTGTCCCACATCCCGCAGAGTTTTTAAAAAGTCCCTATTTTTGGAAAGAATGCATGACAAGCTAGGGAACAGCGGGAGAATAGGAAGGGAATATATGGTTTTCCGGCTGCTGAAAAGGTTAATGTAACTCCATTTGGTAATGAAGAGGTTAATGTAACTTCATTTGGAAATGAAAAGGCTAATGTAAACTCCCTACTCCCCTCCTGGGCAAGGTCACCCAGGTGGAGTCAGTATCAGAAGGAAACTGCTCCCTCCCTTGCTTCCAGGCAAGGACAATTAGCTCAGAAGAAGCCAAACTGTCTGGAATAAACAAGTAGCCCCCCCCCCCCAGAGTAAGGTGACCAGACATCCCACTTTTGGCAGAACAGTCCTGATTTTTAACAATTTGTCCCATGTCCTGCGGCATGTTAAAAAAGTCCAGTTTTTGGAAAGAATGTATGACAAGCTAGGGTACATGGGAGAACAGGAAGGGAATATACGGTTTTCGGCTGCCATGTGGCTATTTCACCAGGATATGCGTTTTATATTATTTTTGTTAATTTTATAATGTTAAACTTTAATAATAACAAATAATTGTTGAGAACCGATTATCGAAAACTGCTTATCAAAGTTTGCATTGT
>CAUYQV010073644.1:0-17375 GCA_963574575.1 Galagoides demidoff | reverse complement strand
AAGCATGTCAAAGCCATTCATCCAACAGTTACTGGAGACTATTACTATGGAAGGGTGTCAGAGAGATGTGATGGTGATAGCTTTGAAGTTAGAAGAAGGGACCATGAGCCAGAGAATGTGGGTGAGTGCTAAAAGGTAGAGAAGGCAAGGAAACAGATTCTCCAGCACCTCCCAGAAGGAGCACAGCCCTGCCAGCACCTTGATCTGTATCAGACATCTGACTTACAGAAGATAAGAAATTTGCATTGTTTTGAACCATGAAATTGTGGGAATTGGTTATGATAGAAAAAAATGCAATAGAAAAGGAATAAATACCTGATCCTACACTATCCCCCTCTTTAGAGCTTTTGGCACCATGGTGGATCTGAAGCCAGAGCTAGAAAGTCCCTGATCCTATGGTGAAGGAATTGAAAGTATCCTGCTATGAAAACGTGGGCTCTGAATCCTCTCATAGACACAGTGGTGATAATCCTGGAGCTCTGCACCCTTCGCCATGCCTTGGGGTTAGTGTCGTGCACATGGCTGCCAGTGTGACGAGGAACTGACCATTTATCATGAGGGTTTTCTACCGTTGCAAACAGTAGACTGGGGATTTTGATGATCTGCATTAATTAGGGAGCCATCAAGCTGTCAGACATAACAAAAAGCAGATAGCATAAACTATGCCATTTTCCTCTGTGCCACAGGGCCGGGCAGACTTCAGTTCTCCACCTTTTTATGCCTCTGGTTATTTGGTGATAGAAAAACAACAATTGAAGTGACCCTTGAGGAGTTACTGAAAGGAAACAGTGTTAAGAAGTACCCACCGTGGCAACATGGAATACCCACCTCTGTGTGGAGCCTTCTTGTTCCACTATAATCAATGGCTTCCTCCTCCAAGTTGTGACCGAGGCTCCTATCCAGGCTAAGCCTGACAGATCCTCTCTGGATCTAAAATCCCTCTTGCACTTTTCTCACTTCTCTTCTATGATAAAGACAAAAGCCCAGAATGGACAGACTGAGTACACTTCTTAGTAATAGAGTTGAGTTCTTGAAGCCTTAATAGTGGTCACCAGTTTCTTACACCAGATTACCTGGCTTTCTCAACCCTGATAGGCCCATCCGTTCCTGTGGTTTTTGTGGATGCAGGAGTGACTGTAAACCTCCTAGACCTCGTGAGTTCCTATCTGGAGTCCTTGTGTTCTCTGAGTTATGCTCCTTAATTTCCTGCCTCTCGCCGAACTCCAAGTGAGGTTATTCTAGGGTAGAAATGTGTTATTTGGGGAGGTTCATTGCTTTTAACAAGCCTATTCCACACTTCATCTTTCGGGGGACATTTACTTTATGTACTTTCTTGTTATGGAAATCCTTTCTCCCTAAATGTTGGACTTTTTCCTGACCTCTCTCGGTTCATGCCTGTCGCTCGCTGAGGGAGGCAGGAACACAGGAGCTCTTCCAGGACTTTAGAGTTTGCTGATACAATGGGATCATTCCCAGAAAGTGGCTTACCAACTGTGACCTATTTTCTGCCCTTATACACGTACGTAGGAATCCAGATGGTTTGATTAAATATAGCCTCTCCTGATTCTAAAGGGAACACTTGTCAGCATGGCATATAGAGAATGAGCCACATGACGCCTATTAACATTAATGGGGGGTGCCAAGGCATTCCCTATATTCTCAGCTGCAGATGCAACCCTAGTGCTTGCTAAAGGGACATTTCTAACATTTATAAACCATCTGACTCCTTATATTATCCAACTGCATGAAAATATTTTCTGCCCTAAGTACATGAATTCAGAGGCAGCTGGACCTAGTTCAATGTTTCTCAGAGTTTAGATTGCATCGGAACCACCTAATGAATTATTGAAAATGGAAATTCCTGGGAACAATTTTCAGAAATTACACATAAGTGAGTCTAGAGCAGGGCCCAGGAACTTTCATCCTTAGCCCCCACTCTAAATATCTTAGTATGCTGCACTCAAAGGACACTGGCAAGGGAATACCTGTCATAATTCAATACTTGTGTTTTCCTTTCCCCTCCATCCTGTTAGCCAAGAACAAGTGCTCAACAGAACAGGCAAGTTGTCATTATCGAATCTCTCTCATGTCATCCTGCTGACACGATGGGGGAGCCTTATAGGGAAACATGTGGGGAAGGCCTTGACTGACACAGAGAAGGGAATCACTGCAAACAGTTCCCTGCCTGCTGGATGCGTGTCTGAAACTTAGTAAAGATGCTTCAGCTCCTGTGAAAAATAACATCTACCTTGCAGAGTTGTCAGAATTCAATTTATGGTTAGTGAAGTCCCTACCACAAAGCCCCTCTACATTATGCTAAGTGCTTAATAAATGACAGATTCTAAAATTTTTTCTCATTCATTTAATGAATAGTTATCAAATGTCTCTTGCTTAGCAGCCGCAAGGCTATTAGCATAGATAGTCAATATATGTTTCATGCTTTCACGAAGCTTACAACTGAGTTGGGTCATGTGGGCGATTATATGTGTTAAGTAATTAATATCTTTCTGTGCACTGATATGCTTAAAGGCAACTAACTATAGGACTCGCATAAGCATAGCACACAGAATAGTGGCAAGACAGAAAAATATGTTTGAAAATATTGGTCATGTCATGTGCTATAAGCCTAGTTACTAAGTATGTGTTATTACTAAGTTCCCAGGATCGTCCTCCTCATATTTCCCTTCCCTAGATCCTTTAACTCTATTACTTATGATAAGGGTTGCAGCTAAAGTTGTCCAGAGACCCAAGACTCATCTAGGTGGCTTAAGCAAATGTAGTGTTTACACCTCTAAGGGAAGGTTGGATCCAGGGTCTTGCCAATACATCATCAAAGCCCTTGTTATTTTGTTTTCCTGTTTTATACTCCTGTTAATGAACTTGTTTCACCACAACTAGTTGTACAAGAGTCTTCTCTTTTCTCCCACTCTATTTTAAACAAGTTTGTCCACCTGTTTGCCCAGCTAGCTTAATGAACTGGGCTTCACAAAGTCTGCTGAGAATGATGAATCCCATACATGAAGCAAACTACAGCTGGAAAGGAAAGCCTTCTCCCTTTCATTTACCTCTGTTGTCTACTTCTACAGGATTTACCGAACAACCCATATTGACAAGACGTTGTATCCTTAGTCACTATCAGTCCGAACTATTTCCTGATCAGCTTTCCATGCCTATTAAGCAATCCCAGTTGGTGCGTGTGGAAGCAAGTGCTCTTTCCATTCACAGCTCACTGGAGGGCTATGAATGTGCTTAATGACACAGGAAATAGTGGTCCATAGTCATCAACATCATGAAGCTGGTAAGGGGAAAGTGTGCAATTATCCAAGAGGAAGGATGTGATACAAAGTGTACATGAGCGTGTGTGAATAGTCTGCAGTACAGAGTTGGGAATTGACAAGTCAGAGTCTCCTAACTGTTCCTGCGGGAAAATTTGTCCTAGAAAATGGTAAGAGGCAAAGTGGCCGACACCGTGGGACCAAACTACAGCTGGGAAGGAAAGCCTTCTCCCTGGTCCTCTGCTAGTCCAGTGTAAAAGCAATGGGAGGGCCTCCTTCCAGGGGTCGGAAATAGTTCCTACTCTGTCTACTGGGTATGTAATGTCTTTATCCCAACCTTAATGCTCACGAGGGACACAAAAAAATAACTCTTTCTTTTCAAATTATTGTAGGCCCTGGGCTAAGGGTCTGAGGGTAGTATGGCTGGTGAGAAAAATGTACACTTTGCTCTAGGTGAGGTTGGTCCTCAGATGTGGTTGGACTCAGGCTGGCAAGTTGAAGAATAGGAGGCTTGGGAACATGGCTCTTCTGGAATTTTGAAAGAGAGAAATACCTGAGTATAGGAGCCCATAAATCCTTATAGCAATTTTTAAAAACGCACATCTATTTCAACTTAAGTTGAAGTAAGCTACGTGCACCAATTGCTAGAAAAACTTTAAACTCAATCTTCTGGTAGAATAAAAACTAAAAGGATTCTAAATTCTTTATCATCTTCCTGTTGAAGTTAGTAGTTACTACGATTATATAGAAGTATGTCTCCCCTTAAGAACCAATTTGGGTCCTTTATATTAAGTGGGTCAAACTGAATAGATTGGAAGTACTTGGCCTTGGAAGGTTTCCACAATGGTTATTTAAGTGCGTGTTCAAATCCTTGACTTCTAGTAGAGTTGGTTTTTTTTTTTTTTCAATTTGCCTGGGACTTCCCTGAGCAAATAATTGCATGCTATAGAAATGTCGTGCTCTCAAATCTCGTTTCCAGTAATGTATGAGGGAAAGCACACTGTAAATAAAAATTAATCATTTTCCAGCGTCTAAGCAGCAGCCCTGAGTGCCATGTGGGGAATGAGTTACTGCCTTTGGTCCCAGAGAACATCACATCAATCATTTAAAAATTGATTTTGCAGTTACAGAGTACCAGGCTTTTGATAAGGGCCTCCTTCAATCCTATGTAATCTTCGGGTCGTGAACCTTTGAGAACTAAAAGGTTCTGGAAAACTGATGGATCTTTTCAATCAGTTTTATTGTCTGCCTACCTCTCTCCAGCTTTTTCGTTACCTTCCCATTGATCTTTGCCCACAGAACTTTTTTATATTTTTCCAAGTCAAGAATGAGAGCAATAGAAAAGTCAATTTTCTCTTAGAGAAGAATGTAGATTCACTGGGTACTTTATTTCTAATAAGCAGTGAAGATGTCTGTAAAATAGGACAAAAAGCAAGCTGGTTTCCTGTCCTAAGACCTGAGTTTGAACCCTGGTTCTTAGTTTTTAGTCTTGAGCAAGGGGGGATATGCTGCAGTAACAGATAACTGTAAAAATGTCAATGGCTTAAAACAACAAAGGTGTATTTCTTACTCATGCTGTAAGTCATCCATCATTAGCAGACAATCTGTTCTACATTGTCCTTACTTCAGGATACAGGACGACCCTCCTGAAACAGCGCCATCTGTGGTGGTGCAGAGAAGAGAAGATGGTTTTAGAGGCTTCCACACAGAAACAACATACACCCTTCGCATTTATATTTCATTAGTCAGAGCGAGTCACATGGCCACACCTGACTTCAAGGGGAAAGTGAAATTTATCCTCCAATGTGCCCCCAAACACCCTCTAAGCCTCAATTTTGTTCATCAGCCAGATAATGCAATACTGCTCTCCTCTGTATTGCTGTGATTAATGGTCGTTAGAATGAAATGTGTACTTTATCTGTGCTGAATAACAGCTACTGTTTACTAAGCTGCTATTGTATCACTGGCCATGCTAATGATGCGCTAAGTTGTTTTATCTTGTATTCACAACAACTCTGCAAGCTGGGCATTATTATTGCTGCTCTACAGATGAAACAAAAAAGGTGAAGCAACTTTCTCATTAATCAATCAGCAAATAGTGGAGCCATGACTTAAATTATCCTTTTCAACTAACTCCCCAGTCTATGCCTTGGACTCTGCTCTGTAGGTTGTGCAGACTTTAAATAATTTGCTGAAAGGATGTTTACATTACGGAAACTCTGCATGCTACATGCATACTCTGCACTTTAGAGTTAGCATGGCACTATCTATCGTGAAGTTATTTCTATGCATAAGCATCATACCTTATTGGGAATTACAAGAGGGCCATTTGCTAAGGGCAGTGTTGCCGCACTGATCCCTGGACACCTCTATGGCCCCTTCATCCTGTGCCTTCATGTTCCTCCTCCAATTCAATTTTAAAATATTATTTTAATATTTTAGCAAATCTCTCATAAGATATCTACATCATTTGTTTAAGAACACTGGGCTAGAATTACAATTTTGGGTTCCAGATCCACCAGGTCCAGCCATATACACATTACTAGAGTGAAAGCTGTATGAACAACCTGTCAGTCTTATTCACCATGAATCAAGAGCAGGTCCTGGTGAAATTAGGGGCTCAGGAAGTATTTCTTGAATAGATAAATGTGTGCTATTATGTTTTACTTTTTGTAAAAATACAGGGTAAATGTTTCTACATTACAGCTTAAAAAATGGTTTCTAAACCAATAGACCAAAACGTACTGGCATTGTAAGGATTTTATTCATTTTTTAATTCAAGTCAGATATTGCTGGAATTCCCCATAAATCTAAGACCGTATTTTCCAGTCAAGCTTCTTCAATTTACCAGTAGCTTTGGGCCTCCTATATCCTTAAAAAATAATTATCCCTACTTCTCACCTGCAGAAAAATTGGGACCATTGGTTTAAAGGAAACAAACTACTCCCTCATCCTTTCTTGAAGTGCACAAAAAAATGCAGTAAGTATTTGCAAGGAGATACGTTCCTTGTCTTTGTGGAGCTTGCCGCTTATTTGTACAGCAAGCAAACAGATATTACACAAAAGAAGATAAAATTGTTTTATGTTTTTATTAAAGCAGTAGAAAATGACTTTCTCTTAGGTACTCACAAACCTCCTTTTACGTCTTCCCCATCATCATTTTCTCTTTGTCTTAGGAAGGCACAAGAAGGAAAATGTTTGTACTTATTGAAGAATGGAGTGCAAAGCCCATGCATTGTGTTCTTACCCAGTGCCCACTCGCACAGTCTCCTCTTTAAATAATTCATGCACACCTACCTGCGAATGAAGGCATAGTATCTTTACAGCCACAGTAGCATGACTCTTTCTCTATGGAAGGACTAACATAGGGCGGCCTCATTTTTAGGGTCTATAATACTTTCTGTCTAAAACGAGCATTGCCTAAATCTCTGAAAGAAGATCAGGTCAGCCAAAGGAGACCTTGGGACTGAAGTCACTCGAACAACCTAAAACTTTCATCACGTTTTTACCTGAGTAAAACCCCGGCAAAATACCAATCGAGCAGTTTCTAATGCATTCTGTTAGATTGGCGCCCCTGTGTAGTACAAAGGAGAAACCTTTTCAGCCAAGAGGGAAAAATGACCAATAAATGGAATCTGAAGGGAGCTGAAGAATGATTGCGTCTGCCAGCACAAGCTGTTGGTGTGTGTGCAGAATACTGATGGCCTGAGCATTCCTAGTTTCCTATGGAAGAGGGACACTGCAGGGACCTGTGGGTAACTGATCTCCACACAGCCAGTGAGCACGCCCCCAACTGGCCTTTCAGTCATGGCTAGTGAGTAGCCTGCCTTTCCACTACAGAAGATCCTCTGTGGTCAAGGTTTCCCAAAACACAGCAAGGGCCATTATGACCTGGTTCCATCACTTTCATCATATGCTCCGTATATCCAGATTACAAAGAAAACCTTCTAGGAATCCTTCCATCTCTCTCCCTTCCTGTGTCTTCACCAAGCCCCGTTCCCAGCTGTGGCTATGTTAAGTCACTCCACTCCCTTTTCATTTGGGGGTGGAAACAGGATGAACCGCTCTTAAAGGAAACTTTGAATTCTGCAATGTTTGCCGCGTTCTCTTAGGTCTGACTATGAGGAAGAGAAAGCTGCATGTCGCACTTTCTTGTCTCAGTGTTCAGAGATGTGAAAAGAGCCCTCTTCCTGCAGACATTGTGGTAACAATAATTATTTTCTCATCTGAGAGAGGAAAGGTCAATTTTTCAGTAGGCATATCACAATTGGGGTTGAAAGAAACTCAGAGTAATATTTTACCCTCTCTTTACTGGAAGCGTGAATTTATATTACTTCTCTCGGGGCCGTGGATATAACTAATATTAATGTAGATGTGTTATTCTGTCACCAACTTTGGCAAGAGAAAAGATTTCTAAAAGACAATTCACTTATGTTCATCTTTACTGTCAAAGCTTTTGTTGTGGATCAACCTCGATCAGTCAGAATAGGTTGAAAGTCCATGAGACAAAAAGGGGTTAAAATTGATTGTATGGACTTGATCCAGAAGCTGGTCTTTATCTTCCAAGTTGACACTAATAGATGTCCCTTTTCCAGGCTATATGCCCTTAAGTTGTTTGTTCTGTATGTGACGTGGGGTTTTAGTGAGCTCTGGTAAGCCCTTGCTGGGTTCCTGTTGATCTGCCCTGGTAAAACAGATTTCCAGAGTTAGATGAACAAGTTGGGGGGATAATTCACATGTGTCTATAAAGAGGATTGAAACAGAAAGGAAGAAGGAGAAGGGAGAGAGCTGAGAATAGGGAGAGAGCTGAGGAATCAAACCTTTGCTCACGTTCGCGGACTAAGGAAACAAATCACTGTTAAATGCAGGTGTTAGTTGAGTTGCAGTGCATTCAACACTGGAGTTCAAATTAGTCAATTGAGTTCATTATCAACTTCCTTGGGAATGAGACATAGAATATGTACATTTTGGTAGGAACGATGGTTGCAAAACGTCATAAGTGCCGTCCGATTAGACTTAGTCTGGTAAGAGGTCCCCAGGCAGCCAGGAGTAAACATGAAGTTATTGAATACTTTGTGAAAAGATCAGTGGACGTTGCATGGTCCAGGAAAGATTAAAGCTCTTTTACTCTGTATACTAGTATAAATTATTTGCTGAATTTTTATCCAAAAGACTATTGGCTGTTTCTAAAAATCAAAATTAAGATTAGCTATATTGACAAATACTCAATCACTGACCAAACTCTCATGTAATAGGATCATGACAAGAAAAGGTTCTATTGTGAGTGTAAAGACTGAGGAGCAGATGCGGATCAAAGGAGTGGGAAATAGCTGTGACAATGGAATGGAAAGAAAGGAGTTTTCAAATAAGGCAATATCTAGATGACCAGGGTATATAACCTTTTATTTTCTCTGCCACACATTGGAAGATAAAAGTTGTCTTGGGCCACACATTAAATACACAAACACTAATGAAAGCTGATTAGCAAAAAGAGGTCCATGCCTATATTTTGTGGCATCAGACACCACACATAAGCAAAATGGTGAGGTGGCCCACACCTATAATCCTAGAACTCTCAGAGGCTGAGACAAGAGGTCCTCTTAAGCGTAGGAGGTCGAAACCAACCTGACCAAGACCAATAACAAGACCCCCAGCCCTGCCTCTAAATAAAAATGTCCTCACAAAATCAGCTTCAGCACGCAGCCTTCAGGCTCCAGGCTGGACACTCCCAAGAGAGTGGGGCTCCCACTGTTCAGCAGATCTCTATGTTGGACAGGTGTACAGTGAAAACCCAAATCTTAGGTGTCTGAAGAGCCAGGTACTTATAACAGCTGCTGCTTTTTCTCCATACTTGGAAGTATTCCAGCTCAGAACATCAGCAAGGAATCTCACAGGCAGGATTTCTCTCGTTAGTGGAGAAGGTCAGCTGTGTTCCCTCTAGTGTTTATTTCAAACTCTTAGCAGTCCAGAAAGCTAAGTTAGACACCACTTATTTTCTCCAGAGTAATGATATGGATGCCACACATCCATCTCATTGGCTCAGCATCTCGGAAAGGAGGTCTGTTTTTATTCTCTCAGTTTATAAGAATTTATCTGTAGAACTATGCCAAACTCTAAAGAAAATGAATGAGAAATGCATTGTTTTCATTTTTCTTTCTCGTTCGGTTACAGCCATCAGGGAAATATGATTTTATACTGAAAAGATCGACACCCTTAAAATATACTTTAGCCAAGCCCAGAACCCCAAAGAGGGTCATGGAAGAGAGGGAAGAAGAGATAACAGGTAGAAGCCTTGGTGCAGAAGATCATATTCCAATAAATCTAAGTTGGAAAAGTGGATGTCACTTACTTTCTTTCCTTCTGCTGTCTGAAGGCAAGTGGCTTTCCCTGTGTTGAGAGGGCCTTGGTTCTGGCATAGCAGCACCAATGGTGGTGAGAACCCATCTCGGGAGACAGGCTTGCTTAATGAGGGAACAAATCACTGAGCATTACATCCGAATTGGAGATGTCAGTCTGCAGGCACTCAGGGAAACCGAAGGTTGTAATTTGAACAAAATGTCACTGTTTAGAGATTTTTTTTAACGTGCTTTTTCTGCGATGATAAATCACAAGCCTGAGCAGGGGATAATAACACAAAATGTTTGACAGCTTACAATTGTTTGGCATTCCGTTTGCCTAATTATTGTCAGCATCACCCACGCTGGTAAATTGTTGAAGAGAACTGGAGTGCCTGTCAGAGAAGACACCCGCCATCCTTTCTCTCCTCTCTCTGCTCCTGTTGCGGGGATTACAGTTTGGGCTTTGCCTATCTTTGTCGTTGGAAAGGCTGAATTAATCTTACAGTTCTGTGTCTATGTGGAGATTTGGTTCTGCCATTCAACCAGACAGGAAGACAAAGCAGAAAAATGTTGGTGGAGAATTTGAAAAAGGTCATATAAAGACAAAGAACAATTTAATTCACTGGGGTCCTCTGACACACTGAGAGAAGTGTAGGGAAATCACTTGCCTTATGGGTTTGGATCGGGAAATTATCTATTTATGTAATCACACTGCTTTGGAAGGGAAGGGAATTAATTGCTTTAATTAACTCCAGTAAAGACTAGATTGTCGCAAGGGGAGTGTTGGCATAGTGCACTTTGCATAATTGGATACACTCTTGGAAATAGTGGCCATCTCTGTCATCATTTTCCTTTCTCCAGGGCCTCCCCGGTGATGCTCCTGCCTAAACTAGGCTACCTGGGAAGAAGGTCAAAAAAAGAAGAAAAGGTCAAGGAAAGGGCGCTAAAGAGCTCATTTCCATAATTGTCATTGATTTTTGCAGGGTGTTCATTATAATTTCTTGGGTTTCCTCTGCTTTAGGCCCATCTGATTTTCCGTGAGTAGCTGATAGCAAATAAATAGGACATAGTGGGTCTAATATCATCACCTGCTTAAGAGCTTTAGGCTGAGAACTTGCTTAAAAGAGATTTCCCTGCAGTGTATTTTTGAAATATATGGAAGTGTGTTGGAATGTTAAGAAGGCACCACAGTTCATTTAAAATGAGCCAAGTATTGAAAGTAATTTTCATCACACATTTTAAAAGCAGAACTAAAAAGATTATAGTACACCATATATTTAGATGCAGGCTGATAATTATTACTACATATAACATATTGGATATATGTGTATAAATTATTTTATTTAATTTGCTTAATGGACTCAGTCTTATTTTAGGCAGATGAGACTGAAGATTTGGGGACTGACTTGCTGATGGACTCACCTGCTGTTCTAAAGGGCAGCAGTGCTGACCTCCCAGTCTCACTTCACCCTCGCGAGCTTCAGAGATGGAAAGGCAGACAGATGGTGCTGTGAAAGACTGCCCCCGGTGGCAGACTGGAGGGATAGACCCAGCATCAACAACTGTGGGTACAGAAAGTGCCTTTGGCTTCCAGGAATCCTGCAGGCTTAGGGTGTATTCTGCAGAAAGCCTAGCTCAGAATCTGGGGATAGGCCTTTGGGCTTCTCTACAGGACTTTTTCTGCCTGCCTCAGACTGCCTGGTCTAGCATAGAGAAGTGTTACGTGCTTTAAAACACAAAAACAAAAAACAAAATTCCTACGAAATCCATTTATAGAGCAATGATGTGACCCAAAGGGAAGGAATAATTTAAGACAGAGAATATGAGAATATTGGCTATATCCAATAGAACACTCTATCATAATAAAGATAGAATCACTTCCTTTAGGGAGCCCTTGAAAAGAGGAATTCCATTTACATTCATTTTGACCTTTTGTCACGTGAATGCACATACATGTATAGGGGCCATATGATAACTATCCCACATTTTTTATTAGTCATTCAGTATGTCATGTCATCCATTCTTGAATTCATGAAAATACATCTTAGCCAATGAGCTTTGCTTTAAAACATGTTAGAGTAAGCCCATTAGAACCTAGGTAGCCACCTCAAAAAGTGTGGATCATTATAATTCCGTACCTCTCTTATTCTCTTTTGCAGAGTTAGAGATGTGTTCATAAGTCTGTGCGGACATGTCATTCAGTTAGGAGTAGGGGGGACCAGTATTGTCCAATGTGCTTCTAAATTTGGTTCCGATACAAATATGGACACAAAGGTAGTGCCAGAGAAGGCACCAAATAGAGTCATTACCTCCATCTTTATAGCAGAAATCTCTTGAGCTCCCAGTAAACACATTTCACCAAACAAGTGATGGGAAACATGGGGCATCTTGCTTACTTAGATGCCACAAGCCTTGCCTCATAGACATGTTTGGGGGAGGCAATGATATTCTACTCTTAACATAGCTTGTCAGTTAGGGCAACAGAGATATCCCCAAACTCTTTCCGTTCTTCTCTTACTTCTGCAAATACTTTCCATAACAGAACTGTGGGATTCTGAAGCTGCAGACCCTCACTATACAAATGACAAAAACAAACTCCAGAGTGGTGAAGTGACAGAACCAAGATCTCACAGCTGCAGAGAGAGAACTGGAGTCCTAAGGTTCCCTGACACTGTCCTGAATACTTTGGCCCTGCTCCACACTGACCTTCTTTAGTAGTGGGGATCTACCCCGTACAAAATAGCTTGGGAAAATGTTTCACTTTTCCCCTTTGTATACACACAAGAGACAGTCCAATAGTTGAGTGGCATCATGAGTTTCTAGGACCTCCCAGAAGCTGAGGATCTTAATCTCTGCCACAGGTGGCATCTGCAGGTGGTTTTCTGCCCAGCCTAGGAGAGCAGATAGTGAGGATGTCATCATTTCTACCGTGTGAGGAGTGAGGGGAATAAGTAGACACACTTTCATTTAAGTTTATTTCAAATTTTTTGTCATTTGTCCTGTTAACATTCTCTCACATTTGCAAATGTGACCTAACCAACAACTAGGAAGAAAAAAAGCCTTGCTTTAAGCACAGACCTTAATATTAAGATGTTAACATTAAGATGTTAAAACATGTTAGAGTAAGCCCATTAGAACCTAGGCAGCCACCTCAAAAAATGTGGATCATTATAATTCCATACCTCTCTTATCCTCTTTTGTAGAGTTAGAGATGTGTTCATAAGTCTGTGTGGACATGTCGTTCAGTTAGGAGTAGGGGGGACCAGTATTGTCCAATGTTAAATTAACATTAAGATGTTGATATTGCCTTAATGAGCCTGTCAATCTTGTGAAAAATTTAAAGATAAAAACTAAAAGAAGGAAAAAATAATAATCTGTGGTTTTCTTATCTATGACCCATTGACTATTTATTTATTGTTGCTCTATGTAGACATAGAGAAATGGCATCTAAGAAAAGGTTTGTCTTTTGTGGCCAGGGAAAAGGAGAAGGGAGAAAAAAACAGAAGGAGAAAAGTCAAAAAAACAAAGATGTTAGAAAGAGGCAAGATGGAAGACTCAATGACAGGGCTCAATCCTATATGTCCTTATAGTTCAATGGTGCCTTGCACATCAACCCAAATGTTCACTCTTTGATATAATTGCTTTCTTATTAACATATGCAAAATTACAGTTGCACAGTATGAGCTCTCAACAGAAGATGTTAATATTGCCTTAATGAGCCTGTCAATCTTGTGAAAATGAACACAAACCAACTTGCTGGTAGAAGTTAATATACAGATGGTTTGGTGGATCTGGCAATTTATTTACCAGTTATTCACATCAACTAGACAACAGTGAGTGGCATTACGCTGGAGTATGGTGTATCTTGTAAGTTAAAACTGACATTATTTTGAAGGGAAATTTGAAATAATAAACAAGTAATTTTTTAACCCATTTCTACAAGAAAATCATAATTCCAAGAGTTTAAGAAGGTTCCTCTTTACTGCCTTTAGCTTTATGGTTTCTGATGCCCTTTCTGAAGAGGCTGTCTATTTGATGCAGGATTTTAAAGACCTGCAAAGATAAAAGCTTGTTCATCAAGTCAACTTAGGAGTAGTTTGATAGAAAAATGATAAGTTATTAATTCAACATGCCAGCTGTAAGCAGTGAATTTTGGCTGCCTTCTTACAAAGTGGCATTCTTTTTGACTTTTAGCAATGTAAAGAAATGACTTAAGATCTCAATCTCATTTTTATTTTCAATCTATATATCAATGACTTAGCAATTAGAAATAACTTTTAGCATTTGTTTTACTTGTTAATGTTTTTATTTTTACATAATGATTTGTACATACCTCGGGGGTACTTGTGATGTTTTGATACAGGTATACAAGATGTGATGATCAAATCCAGGCAACTGGTATATTCTTTGCCTTAAACATTTGACATTTCTTTGTTTGGGGAACATTCTACACTTTCTCTAGTTATTTTGAAATATACAATAAAGATGTGTCAACTATAGTTACCCTACTAGGCTGTTCAACACTAGAACTTAGGTCCTTCTTTTTAACTGCACCTTTGTACCCTTTAACCCACCTCTCTTTATCCCCCTTTCTTTCTAGGTTTCCCAGTCCCTGATAACCTCTATTCTACTCTCTGTATTCATGAGATCAAAGATTTTAGTTCCCACATATGAAGGAGAACATGTGATATTGGTTATTCTGTGCCTGGTTTATTTCACTTAATACAATGCCCTTCATTTCCATCCATGTTGCTGCAAATGGCAAGATTTCATTTTTATGGCTGTATAATATTCCATTATGTATATATACCAAAATATATTTTGTTTATCCATTCATGGATTTTTTTTTATTTTAATACATAACTACCACTGCTAACATTCACCTTGTGATTAAGTGGAAACTCTCCAATGAAATAAGACCCAGTTTGCAATCTATTTTGCCCCCCTTCATAGAAAGCATCTTCTGTGATGAAAGATTTGAAAAGAAACATTTAAAAAGGCATTTTAATAATCCCTAAAAACATACTTGCAAATGTAGAAAGAGCTATTTTATATCTTGGTTTTATCAAATTTAATTGTGCTTATCTCAAACACTATAAAATACGTAACCCCAAAGGTCAACATCTAAAACCAGATTTATATCAATAAACTATAAATTCTCTGCATGAATAAATTCTTACAGCTGCATTATAGAAAATTTAAAGATAAAAACTAAAAGAAGGAAAAAATAATAATCTGTGGTTTTCTTATCTATGACAAATACCCATTGACTATTGATTTATTGTTGCTCAACAGTTTTACACACTTATAGTCACACTGCAGATACGGTGGGGTGAAAACATCAACTTCTTCTCACTACACTTTATAATAAACAAATAATAATAAAAATATTGTGACACACAGTAAACACGTTGAGGAACTCAGACTATTTATAACTCCACTGCATTTATCCATAATGTCCCTATGTCCTAAGTGAATAAAACTAATAAAGGGGAAATAATTGCATTGGGATAGATGGTTAGATTAGATGTGTATCCAAAAGAATAGAGATGAAAGTCAAATTAGGTTTACTGTGTATGTATTTACTCATTAAATGGTGGCCCCCATAAGGCCGACATTCAGCTGTTCACCTTCTTGCCTGAATTCCAGGCACCATCCCTGCCTGGGAAGCACAAAACAAACATAGGTTGAATGCTCGGATGAAAAGATCTCCCAGAAGCCTCCCTCACACAGCTTATCATAGTGCAGGGATTAAAGTAGTCATAGAATCAGGGGACAATGCATAGGCCTTCCAAGGTTTATTACAGGTGATTTACCAAGATGTGGGCCCTAATCTGCTGGGTCCATCTTTCAGGGACTCACATGACCCTCTTTGGAAGAAAGACTCCTCCATTCTTCTTTTTCTCCCTCCCTGCCTACCACCTCTTCCTGCTCTTCCGAAATGAAGCATGCCACACAACAATGAAGAGATTTTCCACATTAGCAGGATTGTCAGCCAGCCACTTCTCTTTGTTTAAGTCTGTTTACTCAGTCTCCTTGGCAACATAAGGTAGAAATTTTTTTTGTTGTTTTTTTTTTTTATATCTTTCACTAGCAAGTTTGGTTTTCTCTTTGTCTGAAGTTTGTCCACTTCACACACACAGTTATTTCTTGTGAATTTTTGTTAATTTTTTTTAAAAGAATAATTTTCACATGCTAGTATTTTAGCAATATCCTATCCAGACATTCAATATTTTAGACCCTTCTTAAAAAAAGAAAAGGTTCAAAATGATTACTGAATAAAACATTTCTTCTTGAGTAAACGTGCTGATATTTAATCTTTGCAGTAATTCCACTAAGTTCTATTGACTAAATAATCCCTCCCCTTCCAATGCCTTCATCCAATAGTTGTAAAACATAAGGGGCCATGAAGCAGAGAAAATTAAAAAGTCCAAATGATAATCAAATTCTGACCTTCCTTAGGTCTGTGATCCTATCAATGGAACTACTAAACAGGAATAGGCCCTTTTTTAATATACAGATATATTTACTTCCGTTATATTGTGCTGAAGGACACTTGGAAAACATTCCATTTGTCTTTCTCCAAATCCAAAATTCTAAACTCGCCAAACACAACGCACATTTAACATAATTTATGACAAATGTGTGCCACAGAGAGACCTGAGCCCTATTGGTACACTTGACTAGGAGAAAATCACAGGTCACTGCAATGATGACCAAATCATATTCCATACGTACATTTATTTTAAAAATATTAAAATTAACTAGAGGAGTTATTCTTAACACAAGTATACATCAGAGCTTCTCCAAATGTACAGGTTTCACTATGGACTTGAAGTCTCCTATCATGTTTCCAGAGCACGTGTATATTGAGAATTTACTCAGAGCAAGTACCAGTTAATAATCACTGATTTTAATAATATTGGTAATAAGACTGAGCACCTGTTATCTGCCAAGGTCATAGATAGTTTTCCCCAGTTACTAGTTGTAATCTCTTTGTATGGTGTATATTATTAATAATTTGTAGATTAAGAAACGTTGAACACATTAAACAATTTGTCTGTTGCCTAGAGCATGCATTTTAACTCAGCGTAATTCCAAAATTCTATTTTTCTTACCCTTGATTAAATTCTTCCCCTAAAATAATAAGGTTACACTTAAGAAATAGTTCTCCATATTTCATAAAACTTTTATCCTGCTAACATGTTTTAATATTAATCACAATGTGCATTTAACAATTTTAGCTAAGAAATTGGGTTTTTTATTGATTTTCTTTTTTTTTATTTCTTATAGCATAACTGTGTACATTTGCAATCATGGGGTACAGTGTGCTGTTTTCATATACAATTTGAAATACTCTCATCAAACTGGTTAACATAACCTTCATGTCATTTTCTTAGTTATTGAGTTAAGACATTCATACTGTACTTTTAGAAAGATTCACTTGTACCCTTGTTAAGATAAACCATAGAGATGACCCCACCAATCAAAGATATTTGTATCAGAATGTTTATTGCAGCCCAATTCATAATTGCTAGGTCATGGAAGAAGCCCAAATGCCCATCAACCCACGAATGGACCAATAAATTGTGGTATATGTACACCATGGAATAAGAAATTGTTTTGTTAAGTTGTTAAGTCAAGGTATAGAACAATGACTTCATTAGAATTACTTTTAAATGTCTCATATACATACACTTAATTCCAAAGAGCTATTTTTCTTACCCTAAAGGTTTTGAGAATAGACTTAGACCAATAGATT